>CAUYQU010095768.1:0-16452 GCA_963574635.1 Cheracebus regulus
AAAGGGAAGCCCATCAGACTCACAGCAGATCTCTCAGCAGAAACCCTACAAGCCATAAGAGAGTGGGGGCCAACATTCAACATCCTTAAAGAAAAGAACTTTCAACCTAGAATTTCATATCCAGCCAAACTAAGCTTCATAAGAGAAGGAAAAATAAAACCCTTTGCGAACAAGCAATTGCTGTGAGATTTCGTCACCACCAGGCCTGCCTTACAAGAGCTCCTGAAAGAAGCATAAACATAGAAAGGAACAACCAGTACCAGCCACTCTAAAAATGTACCAAATGGTAAAAAGCATCAACACAACAAAGAAACTGTGTCAACTAATGGGCAAAACAACCAGCTAGCATTAAAACGGCAGGATCAAATTCACAAATAACAATATTAACCTTAAATGTAAATGGGCTAAATGCCCCAATCAAAAGACACAGACTGGCAAATGGGATTAAAAAGTCAAAAACCTTCAGTGTGCTGTATTCAAGAAACCCATCTCACATGCAAGGACACACATAGGCTCAAAATAAAGGGATGGAGGAAGATTTACCAAGCAAATGGAGAGAAAAAAAAAAGCAGGAGTTGCAATCCTAGTCTCTGATAAAATAGACTTTAAACCAACAAAGATCAAAAGAGACAAAGAAGGGCATTACATAATGGTAAAAGGATCAATGCAATACGAATAGCTAACAATCCTAAATATATATGAACCCAATACAGGAGCACCCAGATACATAAAGCAAGTTCTTAATGACTTACAAGGAGACTTAGACTCTGTATGTTTTAAAATTACTGGCAACAAAAAGAACATCTCTAGAGAAATGACCGCAAATACCCATTGTCCATGACTTTAAAAAGTTTGCTCTCTAATAGGGAAAAGACAGGTATAAAAAGGTAAAGAGTGCTGAAAGCACCAAGAAGAGAGCCTTCTAACATAGTCTTAGGGGTCTAATAAATGCTTCCCAGAGACTATGCCAGTGATTTAGGCCTTGAAGATCAAGTATAAGCTTTCTAAGTCAAGGAGCTACATCCAGGCTAAAGAGGGAGCATAAGCAAGTGTGGAGATAAAAAGTAGCATAGTGTATGAGGAAATCCCAATTGGTTTTGTTTGTCTAGAGTATAAATTATTATGTAGGAGGTGTGGCAGGAAATGAAATAATGTGAGTACCTACAAATTGGAAAAGTTTCACTAAGGAGCTTGAATATTTTCTTATTAGAATTATTAAAATGTATTGATTTATCATGTGCTAGGCAGTGTGTGAAGCTCTGTACATGTCTATCATTTAATTTTCTCCACAGCTCGTAAGAAGTAGGTGATATTATTATATTTGTTTTAGAGAAAGGAAACTAAGGTTCACTGAGAGGATCATGTATGTATTTGGGCAGTAAAATAGTTTTTGGTTGATTGATTGAGATCTGGAGGTCCCACTGAGGAGATTCCATGCTAGAATGCTGTGCACACTTACGAGTTGTTTCTTAGCTGTGGGGATGAGTTTGCACTAAGCTAGTGATTCTCAAATGTTGGTTAGCATCAACATCACTTGGTGGAGCTTATCATCATGCAGATCCCTGGGCTCCAATCTATAGATTCTGATTCAGCAGGTCTGGGGTAGAACCCAGGAATCTGTAGGTTTAATATTCACCTCTGATTGTGATTGTGATGCAGATGGGCCTGGGATCATACTCTGACCAATCTCAACACTATTTCCTTTTCTTTAACATCTTTGGACCACTGGTATCTATTTTAAGAATGGTTTCCCAGGAGCAGGGCAAAATTCTAACTATATATCACAAAAATTAGCTCTATTATCTTGGAATTCCATTTTACTTAGATAACCAGTCACAGACCTAAATAAAAAGCCCATTGGCAAAAACTGTAGAGTGAACCAGGAGCTTTTAGTTTCTTACCTTAGCTCTTCCAGCTTCTAGAACTCATTAGGCCCAGGGCTAAGGGCTTGAGAAATGCATTGTATACACTGCTGGGTGGTCAGATGATTAGGCCGAGTATGACCATGAAGAAGAGTGATACATTGTAGTTAAGTCATCAATTTTGTATTTTACAAGCAAATACATTACACATATAAATTACTTAAAAACCAATCAGATTTGTGGATAAGAAATTTTACAAATGGGATGCAGAGGACATGGTCTAATATTGCTATTCACACATCACAGAAAACAGAGGCTCAGGGACTGTCCAATAGCCTTGATTTGGAGATATCTCACATTCATATTCCTGTCACAGTGTAAACTCTAACCTTTCCCCACTCCATTCTCTTGGCACAGAGAGTTTCTTCTGGGTCTTCTGGAAGAGTGTTTATTTTTGTTTCCTTTGTCACTGAGAGCAATAGGTAGGGGCAGAAAATTCATATTCAAAACTCTCCATTTCCTTCTCCCTAAAACCTAGATAGACGGTTAGGAGGTTAATGGAGCCTTTTGAAGTTGGAGATGAAAGTCTTATTGAATCACAGTAGCATGGTCTCTTTGGTTCCCATAAGAGTCCTGTATTCTTGCCTCTTTCTTTTGAAGTGATGTCAATTTGAGGAATTGGTCGAGGCTGTCCTGTTTTACAATGATGTGGCTCCACCTATTTACCTTTTTAGGGCCACACTCAAGATTATGTTACTATAGTATAGCTTTAAGAAAGGAAATGGTTTTTCTTTTTTTGGGGTGGTGGGGGGGCTTAAATGCTTTGGTCCAGAACGTGGATAAAGGATAAAAACATAACACAAATGCATTGTTTTTTTATGTGCTCATTCACCTTTGTACTTAGCATTGAAAATTCTGGCTAAAAAGTGTTCTTCCTCCCCAACTCCTTAAATAGTTATTTTGTCAAAATTATATCTTCCTCCTGATACTGTGGTTATATCTCTTCACACTTTCTGGTCTTTTATAAGTTCTGTGTCCTTTTCTGACCAAAACACATTTATATACTGCACTCACATACTGTCCATGTGACTTAACATGAAAGATCCAGTTAAACAACCTCATTTGTGTGTGTATGTGTGTGTGTGTGTGTGTGTGTGTGTGTGTGTGTGTGTGTGTGTGTGCATGTGTGTTTCTTCTCTGTGGACTCAACCATTTTCCCCCCAGATTTTCTGTGTCATATGCACACCCTATGTGTGTTAGGAGCAAACCATTAAGATGAGCATTAGAAATGATGGAGTCATGAAACTGATGGAATCTGAAGATATCTTCTGACACAGCTCCTGCATTCAGGCAGGTAAATATTTAGTCTATTTAAGATAAGTAGTCATCTTATCTCTTCTTTAAGGGCTTTACAGACTATTTTGATCATTTAGCCCAGTGGTTTGTCTCCACAGTCAAGATATTCTTCCTCATGATTAGTGATGAACATTTTTTTTCATATTTTTTGGGCTGTATATATGTCTTCTTTTGAGGAATGTCTATTCAGATCCTTTGCTCATTTCTAATTTGATTGTTTTCTTGCTATTGAGTTGTTTCAAGTTTGTTATATATCCTTATCAGATATATGGCTTAGAAATATGTTTTTGTCCAGTTATCTGATAATTGTTTCCTTTATTGTGCAGAAGCTTTTTAATTTGATGTAATCTTATTTGTTTACTTTTGGTTTTTGTTGCAAATTAAACCACAATGAGATAACACTTCACACCTATCAAAATGGCAATTATCAAAAAGATAAAAGATAAGCGTTGGATTAAGATGGCAAGTAGGAGGCAGGACTAGCTTGCAGCTCCTGCTTGGACAGAGAGAGCAGCATGTGGAGGCTTACATCATAAACTTTTGCTCCAAGAACTACCACAGGAACATACCAGGAAAGTTGAGAGAATCCGCAGACCCTTTGAAGGAACTGGATCACCACTGCAGGCTCCCTGAGATGCTGAAAAACTGTACACCTGCTTGCTTTCTCACTGAGGAGGCTTGTGGTCCAGGGCAAGTTCTCATCCCTGGTCACTGGCTGCCTGAAAATATGCTCAGTGTTGTTGTAGGGGCACATTGGGAGTGAGACAGGCCTTTAGGACTGCAGGCTGTGAGGGAGTGGAGTGAGGCCTGTGGCTGCCAACTTTCCCCCACTTCCTTGGTGACCTATGTAACTCAGCAGAGGCAGCCATAATCCCCCTGGAAATAGTCCAATGCAGTTATATTCTGAGGGGGATTATGGCTGCCTCTGCTGAGTTATATAGGTCATCCCCCTCAGCAAGCCCTGACCAAGGAGAGGCTGAGCTCAGGCACACCAATCCCTGACCTCACCTGATGGTCCTTCTCTACCTGCCCTGGTAGCCAAAGACAAAGGTCATAATCTATTGGGAGCTCTATGTCCCTGCCCACCACCTGAGAAACCTGAAAACTTAACCAGGTGTCCCTTGGGCAAGTTTGCATCCTCCTTATAGGACTGCAACTGATGCACTCTTGAAAACACCACCTCCTGGGTAAAGGCCAACCAACACAAACCAGTGCATGAAACAAAAACACAACCAAGGAACCTCACAGAGTCCACTTCACTCCCTTGCTCCCTCCACTGGAGCAGGTACTGGTACCCATGACTGCAAGACCTGAAGATGGATCACATAATAGGACTCTTTGTAGACATTCCCCAGTACCAGCCAAGAGCCTGGTAGCTCCACTGGGTGGCTAGACCCAGAAAAGCAAAGACAACCACTACAGTTCAGCTCTCAGGAATCTCCATTCCTATGGGAAGAGTGAGACCACCACATCAAGGGAGTACCCTGTGGGACAAAAGAATCTGAACAGCAGCCCTTGAATCTCAGATCTTCTCTCTGACATAGTATATCCAAATCAGAAGGAACCAGAAAAACAATTCTGGTAATATGATAAAACTCCCTGAAAAGATCATACCAGCTCACCTGCAATGGATCCAAACCAAGATGAAATCTCTGAATTGCCAGAAAAAGAATTCAGAAGGTCAACTATTAAACTAATCAAGAAGGCACCATAGAAAGGCAAAATGCAACTTAAATAAATCATAAACATGATACAGGATATGAAAGGAAAATTCTTCAGTGAAATAGAGAGCATAAATAAAAAAACAGTCACAACTTCTGGAAATGAAGGATGCACTTAGAGAAATGCAAAATACACTGTAATGTCTCAGCAATAGAATTGAACAAGCAGAAGAAAGAACTTCAGAGCTTGAAGACAAGGCTTTTGAATTAACCCAAACTGTCAAAGACAAAGAAAAAAGAATTTAAAAAAAATGAACAAAGCCTCCAAGAACTTTGGGACAATGTTAAACATTCAAACCTAAGTATAGTTGGTATTTCTGAGGAAGAGGAAAAATCCAAATATTTGGAAAACATATTTGAGGATATAATCGAGGAAAACGTTCCTGTCTGATATGGTTTGGCTGTGTTCCCACCTAAATTTCATCTTGAATTCCCATGTGTTATGGGAGGGACCTGGTGAGAGGTAACTCAATCATGGGGGCAGGTCTTTCCCATGCTGTTCTTCTGATAGTGAATGAATCTGATGGTTTTATAAAGAAGAGTTGCCCTACAGAAGTTCTCTCTCTTTGCCTGCCACCATTCATGTAAGATATGACTTGCTCCTCCTTGCCTTCCATCATAATTGTGAAGCTTCCCCAGCCATGTGGAACTGTAAGTCCATTAAACCTCTTTTATCTTTTTTTTTTTCAGTTGCCCAGTCTCGGGTGTATGTCTTTATCAACAGCATGAAAATGGACTAATACACTGGCCTTGCTAGAGATCTAGAGATCCAAATACAAGAAGTTCAAAGCATACTTGGGAAATTTGTGGCAAAAAGATCATTGCCTATGCACATAGTCATAAGGTTATCTAAAGTCAAGATGAAGGAAAGAAACTTAAAAGCTGTGAGGCAAAAGCATCAGGTAACATATAAAGCAAAACCTACCAGATTGACAGCAGATTCCTCAGCAGAAACCTTATAACCTAGAAGGGATTGTGGTCCTATATTCAGCCTCCTTAAACAAAACAATTATCCGTGAAGAATTTTGTATCCAATGAAACTAGGCTTCAGAAAGGAAGGAAAGATAGTCTTTTCCAGACAAACAAATGCTAAGATAATTCACCACTACCAAGCCAGCACTACAAGAACTGCTTAAATGGGCTCTAAATCTTGAAACAAATCCTCAAAATATGCAAAAATAGAACCTCCTTAAAGCATAAATCTCACAGGACTTATATAACAAAAACACAATTTATAAAACCAAGGTATTCAGGCAACAAATAGCACAATGAATAGAATAGTAGGTCACATCTCAATACTAACATTGAATGTAAATGGACTAAATGCTCCACTTAAAAGATACAGAATAACAGAATGAATAAGAATTCACCAATCAAGTTTCTGCTATCTTCAGGAGACTCACCTAACACATAAGAACTTACATAAACTTAAGGTGGAAAAAGATATTCCATAGTCAAGACAAGATGAAAGAAAGACTTGGATATCAAAAGTGAACAGGAGTAGCTATTCTTATATCAGACAAAACAAACTTTAAAGCAACAGCAGTTAAAAAAGACAAAGAGGGACATTATATAATGATAAAAGGGGTAGTCCAACAGGAAAATATCACAATTCTAAATATATATGCACCTAACACTGGAACTCCCAAGTTTATAAAACAATTACTACTAGACCTAAGAAATGAGATAGAAACATAGTAATATTATGGGGCTTTAATACTCTAACAACAGTACTAGACAGGTCATCAAGACAGAAAGTCAACAAATAAACAATGGACTTACACTATACCCTACAAAAATTGGGCTTAACAGGTATCTATAGAGCATTATGCCCAACAACTGCAGAAGATACATTCTGTTCATCAGCATATGGAACATTCTCCAAGACAGACCATATGATAGACTACAAAACAAGTCTCAGTAAATTTAAGAAAATCAAAATTACATCAGGTACTTTCTCAGACCATAGTGGAATAAAACTGGAAATCGATTCCAAAAGAAGCCCTGAAAACCATGAACATACATGGAAATTAAATAATCTGCTCCTGAATGATCATTGAGTCAACAGTGAAATCAAGATGGAAATTAAACAGTTATTTGAAATGAATGATAATTGTGACACAACCTATCAAAACCTCTGGGATACAGCAAAAGCGATTCTAAGAGGAAAGTTCATAGCATTAAATGCCTGCATTAAAAAGTCTGAAAGAGCACAAATAGACAATCTAAGGTCACACCTCAGGGAACTAGAGAAACAAGAACAAACCAAACCCAGCAGCAGAAAAGATATAACAAAGATGAGAGCAGAACTAAGTGAAATTGAAAAAACAACAAAAAAACTACAAAAGACAAATGAAACAAAAAGCTGGTTCTTTGAAAAGATAAACAAAAATTATAGAACATTAGCGAGACTAACCAAGAAATGAAGAGAGAAAATCCAAATAAACTATTAGAAACATGACATTCTTATTTTTTTTATTTTTTAATTTTTAAGTTCAAGGATACATTGTTCATATAGGCAAACCCATGTCATGGGGTTTTATTGTACAGATTATTTCATCACCCATGTATTAAGCCTAGTACCCTTTGTTATTTTTCCTGATCCTCTTCCTCTTCTCAGCCTCTACCCTCTGGTAGGATCCAGTGTCTGTTTTTTTACTATATATGTCCATGTGTTCTTATCATTTAGTTCCCACCTATAAGTGAGAACATGCAGTATTTGGTTTTCTGTTCCTACTTTAGTTTGCTAAGTATAGTGGCGTCTGGCTTCAACCATTTTCCTGCAAAAGACATGATCTCATTCTTTTTTTATGGCTGCATTGTATTCCATAGTGTATATGTACCACATTTTCTCTACCTAGTCTTCTAGTGATGGGTATAGGTTGATTCCATGTCTTTGCTATTGTTAATAATGCTGCAATGAATATACATTTGCATGTGTCTCTATGATAAATGATTTGTATTTCTTTTGGTGAACACCCAGCAAAGGGATTGCTGGGTGAAATGGTAGTTCTGTTTTCAGCTCTTTGAGGAATTGTCACCATGCTTGCCACAATGGTTGAACTAATTTACACTCACACTGACAGCATATAAGCATTTCCTTTTCTCCACAAGCTTGCCAGCATCTTTTTTTTTTTTTTTGACTTTTTAGTAATAGCCATACTGGTAGGTATGAAATGGTATCTCATTGTGGTTTTGATTTGCATTTCTTTAATGATCAGTGATATTGAGCTTTGTTCAAATGGTTGTTGGCCACATGTATGTCTTCTTTTAAAAAGTATCTGTTCATGTCCTTAATGTGGTTGTTTTTCTCTTGTAAATTTGTTTAAGTTCTTTATAGATGCTAGATGTTAGACCTTTGGCACACACACAGTCTGCAAAAATTTTTTCCCATTCTGTTGATTGTCTGTGTACTCTGTTGATAGTTTCTTTTGCTGTGCAGAAAAGAAGTTCTTGAGTTTAATTAGAATCCCATTTGTCAATTTTTGCTTTTGTTGCAATTGCTTTTGGCATCTTCATCATGAAATGTTTGCCTGCTCCTATGTCCATAATGGTGTTGCCTGGATTTTCTTCCAGGATTTTTATAGTTTGGGGTTTTACATTTAAGCATTTATTCCATCTTGAGTTTATTTTTATATACAATGTAAGAAAGGGATCTAGTTTCAATCATCTGCATATGGCTAGCCAGTTCTCCCAGCACCATTTATTGAGTAGGGAATGCTTTCCCCATTGCTTATTTTTTGTCAGCTTTGTTGAAGATCAGATAGTTGTAGGCGTGCAGCCTTATTTATGGGCTCTTTATTCTGTTCCATTGGTCTATGTTTCTGTTTTTGTTATCAGTACCATGCTGTTTTGGTTACTGTAGCCCTGTAGTATAGTTAGAAGTTGGGGAGCATGATGCCTCCAGCTCTGTTCTTTTTGCTAAGATTGCCTTGGCCATTTAGGCTTTTTGGTTTCAATGAATTTAAAAATTCTTTTTCTTGTTCTGTGAAGAATGTCACTGGTAGTTTGATAGAAATGACATTGAATCTATAAATTGCTTTGGGTATTATGGTCATTATAACAATATTGATTTTTCCTATCCATAAGCATGGCATGTTTTTCCATTTGTGTAGATCTGATTTCTATGAGCAGTGTTTTATTCTCCTTGTAGAGATTTCATTTTCCTGGTTAGCTGTATTCCTAGGCATAATATTTTATTCATTTTGTGTCAGTTGTGAATGGGATTGCATTCCTGATTTGGCTCTCAGCTTGACTATTGTTGGTATAAAGGAATGCTGGTGATTTTTATACATTAATTTTGTTTTCTGAGACTTTGCCGAAGTTTTTTTTTAAATTTTTTTTTAAGAGTCAGGGTTTCACCATGTTGGCCAGGCTGGTCTCAAACTCCTGACCTCAGGTGATCCGCCCACCTCAGCCTCCCAAAGTGCTGGGATTACAGACATGAGCCACCGCGCCCGGCCAACTTTGCTGAAGTTTTTATCAGCTAAAGGAGCTTTTGGGCTGAAACTATGGAGTTTCCTAGATATAAGATTATATTGTCTGAAAACAAGGATAGTTTGGCTTTCTCTCTTCCTATTTTGGATGCCCTTTCTTTCTTTGTTTTGCTTGATTGCTCTGGCCAGAGCTTTTAATACTATGTTGAATACGAGTGGTGAGAGAGGGAGGGCATCCTTGTCTTGTGCCAATTTTCAAGGAGAATGCACCAGCGTTTGCCCATTCAGTATGATATTTGCTGTGGGTTTGTCATTTATGGCTCTTGTTATTTTGATGTTTCTTCCTTCAAGATCTATTTTATTGAGGGTTTTTAACGTGAAGCGGTGTTGAATTTAATTGAAAGCCATTTCTGCATCTGTTGAGATAATCAGGTGGTTCTTGTCTTTAGTTCTGTTTATGTGATGAATCACATTTATTGATTTGTGTATGTTAAACCAAGCTTGCATCCAGGGATAAAGCCTACTCAATCATGGTGGATATAGTTTTTGATGTGCTGCTGGATTCAGTTTGCCATTGTTTTGTTGAGGATTTTTACATTGATGTTCATCAAGAATATTGGTCTGAAATTTTCTTTTTTTGTTGTGTCTGCTAGGTTTTGGTATCAGAACGATGCTGACCTCATAGAATGAGTTAAGAAGGAGTCTCTCCTCAAATTTTGGAAATAGTTTCAGTAGGAATCATACCAGCTCTTCTTTGCATATCTCAAATTCAGTTGTGAATCAGTCTTGGGGTTTTTGGGGGTCGGTAGGGTGCTTATTACTGATTCAGTGTTGGAGCTCATTATGTTCTATTCAAGGATTCAATTTCTTACTGGTTCAGTCTTTGGAGGGTGTATGTGTCCAAAAATATATACATTTCTTCTAGGTTTTCTAGTTTGTGTGCATAGAGGTGTTCATAATATTCTGTGATGGTTGTATTTCTTTGGGGCCAGTGGTAGTATGAACTTTGTCACTTCTAATTGTGTTTAATTGGGTCTATTTTCTTCTTTATTAGTTTACATGGCAACCTATGTATTTTATTAAGTTTTTCAAAAAACTGACTCATTTGTTGATATTTTGAATGTTTTTTCATCGCAATCCCCTCCAGTTCAGCTTTGATTTTTGGCTATTTATTGTCTTCTGCTAGTGTTGGAATTGGTTTGCTCTTGCATCTCTAGTTCTTCTAGTTGTATATTCACTACTTTAAACATTTATTATTTCTTTGTGATGATAACATTAAAAATCTCTTCTAGCAATATTGAAATATACACTATTTTGTTATTTGCTCTAGTTACCTTACTGTCTATTAAAACAGAAGAACTTATTCTTCCTATGATATGGTTAGGCTTTGTGTCCTCACCCAAATCTCATCTTGAATTGTAATCCCCATAGTTCCCACATGTCAAGGGGAGACCAGGTGAGAGTAGTTGAATCATGGGCGCTGTTTCCCTCATGCTGTTCTCATGACAGTGAGTTCTCATGAGATCTAATGGTCTTATATGGGGCTCTGCCCTCTTTGCTCAGTACTTTTCCTTCCAGCACCTTGTGAAGAAGGTGCCTTTCTTCCCCCTCACCTTCCACCATGATTGTTAGTTTCCTGAGACCTCCCCAGCCATGCTGAACTGTGAGTCAATTAAACCTCTTCCTTTATAAATTACCCAGTCTCAGGCAGTTCTTTACAGCCATATGAAAATGGAATAATACATGCTAATTGTAATTTTGTACCTGTAAATTTTCATTGAATTGTTAGTAGTTTTCTTATTGCTGAGTTTTAAGAGCTCTTTTATATTTTGAATAGCAGTCTTTTATCAGTTACTTTTACAAACATTTTCTCCCAGTCTGAGGCTTGTCTTCTTATTTATTTGACAGTTTCTTACACAAAGCAGAAATTTTTAATTTCAATGAAGTCTAGCTTATTAATTATTTCTTTCATAGATTATGCCTTTGGTGTTGTATCTGAAAAGTCATGTCCAAACCCAAGGTCATCTAGATTTTCTCCTGAGTTATCTTTTAGTATTTGTATAGTTTTGTGTTTCACATTTAGGTCTATGATTCATTTTAAATTAATTTCTGTGAAGGGTATAAGGTCTGTGGCTAAATTTACTTTTTTTACATGGGAATATTGTCCATTCATTTTTGCTCCACTGCTTGCAACTGGACCATTACTATTCATTTTAGATGACCTAGGCTATTACAACACACACACACACACACACACACACACCCCACACAAGTGTCTTCTCAGGTTGTGAAGAGCTGAGCTGTCTACTTGAAGCTGCAGGAGAGATACTTCAGACCCTGGTCATTGAGTCATTCACTGAGCATGTATTGAGCACCTACTATATGTTTGATGTTATGTTAGAAGCTGGATACTAATGGTGCCTAAGGGACATGCTTTGATCTATCTAGTTCATGATCTAGAGGGGAAGACAGATGTTTGTACAAGGATGACATAAGATGTCAAGTTCCAAAACAGGGATAAGCACAAAGTACTATCGATTTCAGGAGAAAGAATGATTATTTAGGAGAAAGAGAGGAGGAAGGTGTGTTGGTGCTTGGGAAGGTGCTCAAGAGGAAGCATTTCACTTCCTGAAAGATCACTAGTAGTAGTGAAGGGGTGAGGAAAGCAGGGAGGTCACTGCAGGTAAAGGAAACAGTATGAACAGTGGTAGAGGTGTGTGTGTGTGCACGCGTGTGTGTGTGTGTGCATGTGTGTGTGTGTAAGGAAATGGCTAGATAATTGGGCAGAGTAGCAAATGGGCCTCAAAATCACATTGGGGTCATGAATACAACACTAAGGAGTTTGTTCTTTACCCTGAAAAGTAGATTTGACTCCCAGGACAAACAGATATTACTTTCTGCCACAATTCTCTTCCTCTTTTCTAATCAGTACTCCTCTTTGTCTTTACTTTTTATGTAAACTGGTCAACTTCATTTATTAAGTCATGGATTTATGTTTACCACATTTATTGGGTATTTTTTTAAATGTATCAATGCTTAGTCTTTTGGAACTGTCATTTGTAGCTGGTGCTTTTTTCTCATGTGGAGCCCAAAGATAGCAGAACTCTGTATGGTCCCCATCCTAGTGCCCCCCCATCATTCCTCTGCCCCTCTAGGGGATTTGGCCAAGACTTCTAGAAGCCAATGCCTTCCAGGTTCTGATACATTTGCCAAGAGTGTAGTTTATGTAATCATTTCTTCTCCAGTTGCCTCCTGCAGTTATCAGTGGAACTGAAACACAATATAAAGAAAGACTACTGTCAATATTAAAGTTTTTGGGCAAAGAAGCGTGCACCTGAATCTTCTTTGTTCAGGGAGGTAGGAGAAGCGTGCACCTGAATCTTCTTTGTTCAGGGAGGTAGGATTGGTCACTGGGCTTGCCATAGAACAAGCTGTTGTAAAGAAGTGAAGTGGATCCTGGAGATGGTTCTGTTGCAGTGGCAGCACACTATGTCACCAGGTGGTTAGAGTTGGCTCCAAGTCTCTGGGAGGGGAACTGGTTGGCACCAGCAAACAAAGGAGAAAAAAAATTTGAGCAGGTGTGTTTTCAAGAAATACTGAAGCAAAGCTAAGGAAGAGTCTCCTCCTAGCTCCCACACTGGGGATCTCTTCACAGCAAGTACATGATTCAGAATCCCATGGAACAGTCTCCATATCCTCAGTTATCTGTCTGAGCCCGCTGCCTGCAGATGCAAACCTATACAGGATGTCACATTCCCTATCTCTGGTGTATAGTTGGTGCCTATCCTTTATCCCTAGTCATCCAACCCACGATATCTGATCTTCTCTAAACCAGGAAGTTGGCACAATCAGGATTTCAGATTTGCTTAGGGAAATGTGCTTTCTTTCTCCACTGGACTTCCTCTATCAGTCAAGAAAAGTGGCCAAGTCGTTTCTCTTTGCAAACTCATCGTTAGGGATAGGGTAGGATGGGGGAGGGACCCAAGGCCATACAACCTGAAGAGATTACCATTTAATTTTTGGAGTAGCAGAGAGTACCCCTGGAAAAAATGTCTAAAATTCTCCTTTACAGTCTGGCTCAAAACTCATCACCTCCAAGAAGACTTCTTTGCTATATCTTCCCCCATTACTGCCCTCATTAGAGACTATCCTGAATTTACAGTGATATGTATAGACATTGGTTAGCTCCACTGAAAGGATAGGCCCCTTAAGGGGAATGTCCAGGCCTTCCTCTAGTTTCTTTCGTTCTTTCTTCTTCTTCTTCTTTTTTCTTTGAGATAGAGTCTTGCTCTGTCACCCAGGCTGGAGTGGAATGGCATGATCTCTGCTCACCACAGCCTCTGCCTCCTGGGTTCAAGCAATTATCCTGCCTCAGCCTCCAGAATAGCTGGATTACAGGCACATGTCACCATGTCCAGTTAATTTTTTATATTTTTGGTAGAGACAGAGTTTCACCACGTTGGCCAGGCTGGTCTCGAACTCCTGACCTCGTGATCTGCCTGCCTCGGCCTCCCAAAGTGCTGGGATTACAGGTGTGAGCCATCGTGCCTGGCCGGCCTTCCTCTAGTTTCTAACACCCATGGTGTCTGTAAAAAGGCAGGTGTTTGGTAAATGTTTGTTAAACAAATCCCATGGATTTTGGAATAAATGTTACCATTAATGTTATTTTTTTTACTACGTGGCTAGGTCTTGACTGTCCACATAGGGCCTTCACCTCCCTTTTTCCCTTGAATTCTCATCATGGCCTATGAGGTTTCTCCTCTCATGTAAGGGCCATTTATGGTGCTGGATACACTGTTGTAGACGTAAAAAAACTTTATGTTTGGACAATGTGCTTTTTTTTTTTTTTTTTTTTTTGAGATGGAGTCTCGCTCTTTCGCCCAAGCTGGAGTGCAGAGGCATGATCTCGGCTCACTGTAACCTCGACCTCCCAGGTTCAAATGATTCTCCTGCCTCAGCCTTCTGAGTATCTGGGATTACAGGTGTGCCCCACCATGCCCAGCTAATTAAAAAAAATTTTTTTTTTTGTAGAGACAGTGGTCTCACTATATTCCCTAGGCTGGACTTGAACAGCTGGACTCAAGGGATCTTCCCTCATTGGCCTCCAAAAGTGCTGAGATTACAGGTGTGAGCCACTGCACCAGCCCTAAAACATCTATATTTTTTTTCTGATATGTTATTTGCCTTTTTGATAATGCCAGGTTTTCAATTGACTGGATCTGATTTGCTTTGTATTCCCATAGTGAGCAGTTCCCTTAGGTAGATGCCCTTTAATCCTGGTAGCTATTTCATCTCCTTCCTCCCTTTGCTCACAGTGAATTAGGTAATTATCAGTCTTAGAAATCTCCATTAAGAATTTCTTTTCCACGGTTAACAAAGAAAGCTCTGTTTTCATTTTATTTTATTTTTTGACTCCTGATTTTATTAGTTAATTTCTTTTTTTCATTTAGTATTCTGTGGTTAGGAAGCCTCGTCTCCCAAAACCAGAGTCAGTTGGAGCTGGTTGTTGTTGGAAGGGAGTATGTTGGGGCACTGGCATGGGGGCAGGGGGACCCCCACTCTGCTGCTGGTCCTAGGTGGAGAATTAGAACTGTACTTCGGAGCCCGGGGTGTGGTGGGAAGGGGACGAGGCAGGAGCAGCAATCTGGGGAGGTGGGGCCCACCTCAGTCTCTAGCTTCATTTCCTTCTACTGTTTCCCCACTGGTGGCATTCTCTGCAGTCTTGGAGACCTTCTTTTTTTCCTTTTTCTGGGTCTTTTGATTTGCAGAACTCTGGAGGAGGGCCTTTAGCTCTGTATCCTCGACCTCCATCTCAGACTTGTAGAGGTCAGGCTTGAAGGGACCACTGGTTTACTGCGTAAGGCCAATGGGCATGAGCAGAACTGTAAATTTAAACTGGGCAACAAATTCACCCTCCTTCTCACAGAGAATATTAAATGGTTGCAGCAGTTCATGTTTGGCACACTTCACCATACCTATCTGAGCTTTCTTCTCATCTTAAAATGCTCTTAAAATAAGTGACCTGATATCAAAACGCCTTTCCATCTCACTAAAGAAGGCACATGAAGTTTTCATTTTCAGTCCATACTGTTTAGAGGGGTCTCATTTGTAAATAGTGGTTCTCTGGCCTGTATCCTTGGTCTTGCCCTCTCCTGAGCTGATGAGAACATCCACAGCATATAGTTAATGTACCTCAAATTCAGCTTTTTCATGGTCCTTCTTCTGCTGGTCTGTGTGATTCTGGTTAATGGTTTTTTCCTCCATCGATGACATGCTGCTTCAACTGGTTTGACAGCATACCTTCTATTGCAGTGCAGTTAAGTGAGTGGGCAGCTTTGTTCTGAGCTTCTGTCTCTTGTGTGTTCTGGTTTCCAGGTCTGACCAGGTGTAGGGCAGCTTCAGCACAAAGGTGAGTTGTCTTAATAACATCTGCTTTCCTCCCTGTTATTTGGATCCCCTGAGCTACGTCAACCACAAAAGTATGAGCTACATTAGTGATGAAACCATCCACATGGACCCCAAAGTCAATTTTTACCAACTTACCTTCCTTGAGAATATAATCTTGGTCACTCTTCAAAGGGGAGAAGTGACATACACAGTTATTCACCGAAATGCTGGTGGGAAAAGCAACACCTTTTTTCATTTCCTTGTTTTTCTTGAAGACTTTCCCTGTTTCTTCCATAATCATGGCATCTGAGCTATATGCTTCCACCAAGGACCGAAGTACCTTGTTGGTGGTGTTGCCCCCCATCTTATATTTGGTCACGACTAGGTCCTTGGGGATAGTTTGCTCCTGCTGCTTGTCCTCGTCTGATATCTTCCTATCACCATCACTGGCAGCCTCGTTTTCCCTGAGCCACTGCCTCTGTTTCCCTTCCCGGCCGCAGGCTGTGGTCTGAGCCCCCTCAATCCTCGAGGAGAGGGCCAGCAAAATCGCGAGCAAGAAAGGGAGCCAGCAGGCAGGCAAGAGCAAAGCTCTGTTTCTAAATGAAGAGGTCTTTTGGTTTCATTTTTAAATACCCACAGGCTCATTCTGACAAGTTTTCAGCTTCTTTGTAGCTTCCTTTATCTTCACTA
>CAUYQU010095776.1:0-34879 GCA_963574635.1 Cheracebus regulus
GGAGATAGCATGGGGAGAAAAGCCAGATATAGGTGAAGGGGAGGAAGGCAACAAATTACACTGCCACGTGTGTACCTATGCAACAATATTGTATGTTCTTCACATGTACCCCAAAACCTAAAATGCAATAAAAAAAATAAAAAAAAAACTTGTACATGAATGTTCATAGTGGCACTATTCATAACAGCCAAAAAGTGAAAACAACCCAAATGTTTATCAGCTGATTAATGGATAGCTAAATTGTGCTATATACATACAATGGAATATTGATCAACCATTAAAAGGAATTAAAAGAAATGAAGCACTGTTGCATGCTGCAGCATAGATGCACTTCAAGAACATTATTCTAAGTTAAAGAAGCCAATCACAAAGGACCACATAATTGATAATTCCATTTATGTGAAATGTTCAGAATAGGCAAATGCACACAGACAGAAAATAGATCAATGGTTGTCAAAGGCTAGGGAGAAGAGTGGAGTAAAATGAAGAGTAACTGTTAACTTGTATGGTGTATGTTTTTTAGTTGAAAGTGTTCTTAAACTAGATTATGATGTTATAATATAGTTGCACAGCTCTGTGAATTACTAAAAGCTATTGAATTTACATTTTAAATGTTAGATTTATGGAATGTGAATTATAATATATCTCAATGTAGCTGTTTAACAGGTATATTGCATACACAGCCTACAATTTACTAAAAGTAAAATAAACAAAGACACAAAAATAAGACCACATAGGTTTTAAGTAACCCATATAAGTCTGTTCTAATGTTTATGTTAATAACCAATGTGATATAACACCAAACACAAGTAGAGCCATAGGATTGACATAATTATTTGATATGGGTGGCATTATAATTTAAAGGTATCTAGAAAAACTTTTTTCATTCAGATACCAGAAGACTAAAATTTTATTATTAACACGGCATGAATTTGGGTTAAGCATAGCTTTCTCCATAAAAGGCTACTTATAATAGCTTAGTCTATTCTAACTTCTTAGCATAAAAATCCCCAAACTAGGTGGTAGCAAGATCTGGTTCTTGCTCCAGTTCCACCATTAAATTACTGTCCTCTGTTGGATAAATCATGTCACCTCTGTCTCCAGTTTCTTTACCTCTAAATTAAAGTTGAAGTTGATAACCTCTAACGTCACAAGTCCTTCCAGCTCTTACTCTATTAATTTATGTCATTCAACAAATATTTAATGACCACAACATATGTGCCAGACATTGTGTTACATCTGGAGATAGTGTGATAAGACAAAGACCCTGCCCTCATAAAGGTTACATTCTAGTAATGAGAGACAGATAATGCCATGCTGTGAAGGAGATAAAATGCAGTAATTGGTTGGAGAGTGACTGAGGGCTACTGTACATAGAGGGTGGGGTATCTGAGGAAACTTCTCTAAAAAGATAACACGTGGCTGACATCAAAACAGTAAGGAAGAAGCAGCCATGTTAAAAATTTGGAGGAATAACAAAGGTTGTTTCTGACAGAGAAAATGGCAACTATAATAAACAGCAACTATAAAGAAAGATAACCTCTTCCAAAGGTAGGAAGAAACTTGGAGAATTACAGACAGCCAAATAGAAAAGGTGGCCAATGTGAATGGATGTGGTGAGCAAAGGGAAGGGTGGGACTAGATGAGAATAGAGAGCGAGTTGTAAGTCAGATCATGCAGTGATTTATGCCATAGGTACATAGGTGTATTACACAAGTTACAATGGGAAATCATTAAGATGTTGTAAGAAAGGGTATAATATAAGTTTTGTATTTTTAAAAGGCATTACTCAAGCTGCCATGTGAAAAATAGATTGTTAGTAGGAAAGAGTGGGAGAGGAACACCCAATATGGAGACTATTGCCTATAATATACTACCTCTAGGATATTATTTGCTAATCTTTTTAAAACTTTTATTTTAGGTTTTGGGATACATGTGAAGGTTTGTTACATAAGTAAACACATTCCATAGGGGGTTGTTGTACATATTATTTCACCTCTAAGGTATTAAGCCCAGTACCCAATAGTTGTATTTTCTGGTCCTCTCCCTCCTTCCACCCTCCACCCTCAAGTAGACCCCGGAGTCCGTTGTTTCCTTCTGCGTGTTCATAAGAGCTTACCATTTAGCTCTCACTTATACGTAAGAACATGCAGTATTTGGTTTTCTGTTCCTGTCTTGTTTGCTAAGGATAATATATTTGCTAATCTGATAATCAAAGCAACTTAATATAACTTTCTAAAGGGTGTAACTCTTCAAGATGGCATATGTAATTGATATGACTCCAGCTGATTTTATCAATAGTAAAACTGCATCCCATATGAAAAGAAGTTTATATTATGTACTTTATAAATAACTTTAGCTATATCCGTCCTCTAGACTACATTTTATAATGTGTATCCACAGCTAGACTCTAGTCAGAAATACAAAGTCAGAACATTATGATGATGTACAGTTTTCTGTTTCTAAAACAGTGTTAAATCTTAGACTTGAGAACAAAAGAAGCAGCAGAATTACAATTTATCAGTCAGTTAGTAATATAGTAACATCCCTGACTAAAGAGCAGAGCCCTCATGGTGTTTATTGTTTCAATAAACATGCAATTAGGTTGGGGAGAAAAGATAAGCTCGGCTGGCATCTACAGCGATACTAGTCCTCAATTGTCATCAGCCAGAATTTCACCTGCTGTCAACAAAATCTTTAGGAGGTAAATTTCAATTTCCTGGAAGATTCACCTTTATGAAATAACTCATATGCCAAGAATGCTTTACATTCCTATCCTGACAGTAAAACAAAAAAAGCACACAGAAAATTGAAATATCAGTGACAAAATATCAATTATTAGGCATAATTTATTTCCACGGAAAGAAAAAGATGATAGTAGTTCTTATTTTGTTTAACTCTCTCAATGTGAGGTGAAAGTTAAAACCAGAAAACAACAGAAGGAACACTACCAAGACTCTACCCCACAGCTTTAATATAATACTACGAAGAGAAAAGCATTGGGAGCAACCAAGCAACATGCCCTATGTGCCTATTTTGGAACAAGAAAGTGTTACTATTACAGATTATAAGTTTTGTAATTAATCCTTGTAATTTTCCAATCATTCCATATTTTAAAATGGAAGATAAGATTTCAGCTAAGAATCAAAATAATAGGGATATGATACTGAGACAAGTTACCCAACATAACTACGCAATATTCCTCAGTGGAAAAGCATTCCATAAAGGCCGCTGGGAACAAAGCTAAACTTGGGTTTCACCAGGAGTCAAAAGGCCTACTGAACTTCAATTGGGAATTCAAAGAATAGGGTAGCATGTTTGCATATATTCAAAGGGCAACAAAACAGCATGCTGCCTTTGAGAACAGTGCCACTTAATGTGTGTTTAAGCTGGAATGTTGCCAACAATTCAATCTGTGAAAGTTAAGACTGTCAATAAGTGTGTGTGAAAAGAAAACCCAAGAGAAGGGTTCCTTACTGATTTTCCCAATTTGTGGAAATTGCAACATGCTACAGCTATTTATTTTTTGTGAGGCTGCCCAAACTGGGAGAAGTTGTTAAACATTTTATACGTATCTTGGAAATTATTGGTGATACAATAAGGTTTCACAAAACAAGGATTTATGCCCTGTAATATCCATGTTTCTTTTTGGGCTGGGGGCTGGTGATTGCCTCTACTTCAATGCCCAGCTAACTCAAATGTAATCTCCTCTTTCTCAAAGTGATTGCCCTGATTCACCTGATCTTCCTCATCCACAAGCAAGCGATTGTCATTTTATATACATTAATATAAACTTCATGCTTATCTCTATTACCAATCCTTTCAAAAAAGTAGTATAACTTAGAAATTAAAAACATCAATTTTGAAGATAAGCAAAAATGGATCCAAATTCTACCTCCAGCATTTTACTACTTGTGTGACGTAGGGAAAGATGCTTAACCTCTCTGAGGCTTGCTTCCCCTAGCTTGAAACATGGATACTTCCAACACCTACCTCATGATATTTCCTAAATGTTTAATGCTGTTTTATACCACCAGGCAATCCCCTCTGCCAGTTCTTCCAATTTTCTACATTTTTATCTATTTTTATAGTTACCTCCTCTTTAAATAGTCAAGTGTAAATTTTCCAGGATGTAATCCATGATTACTTATTTACCTCAAATCTATAGTCCATGCTGTGCTTCCAGAATGTTAAAATATACTATAGGAATTCATATTACAAAACCTTAAGTCATCCTTGCTTTTATTGTGTAGTTCATTTTCACAGTATAGTATTTTATGAATATACTACAATGTATTTATCCATTCTACTGTTGATGTATACTTCTGAAGTTTCCAGGCTTTGCTTATTATCCATAGTGCTGCCGTGAACATTCTAGTATGTAATTTTGATAAACGTTTTTACATTTCTGTTGTGGATATATCTAGGAGTAGAATTGCTAGGTCATAAGAAATACATATGTTCAAGTTGGTAGCAACTGCGAAAGGTTTTAGTTGTACTATTTTGGAATAGTATGTACCCTCATACTACAAATGTAGGTGCATTTCAGTTATTTCACATCCTGACCAACACCTGCAATAATCAAGTTGTTTTCCTTTAGCCATCCTAGTAAGTGGACTGTACTTTAACAGATAGAACATAATCAAAAAGATGTAAGATATATCTAAGATGTTGAACAAGAATGCGAATTGAATAGCACATTTTTGAAGGTAATTATTAGGATCAAGTAAAAATAATTCATGTTTGTACCCTCACTGAATTCAGTGTTTCATAAAGTGGTTACATTTCTCTGATGACACTCAATATAATCAGATTGTACTCAATATACTCAGACAGCAGAAACCATACACTGCACTGTGCAGACTTACACAGGGCCTGACAAATATTAGACACTCAAACAATGTTTGATGAATGAAAAAATAAATGCTTAAATACCTCCTGTTATGAGAGACTTACTAGATACACCTCAAGGCTGGAGAAAGGAAAGAATTTAAGTACTTCATGGAACAAGAGTATCATAAGGATATAGGAAGAAGAGAAGAAACAGTGGACACAAAAATTAAAAATAAGAAATATGTGAAGGAGAAAGCAGAGAGCTAGGTCTGAAACAGTTGAGGGATCTAATTTTATTTATTTATTTGTATTTTTTAATTATATTTTTTATTTTGAGGTAACTATAGATCCATAAGCAATCATAAGAAATAGATGCCATATATTCTTTTTTAAACATTTTTAATTTTTAATTTTTGTGTGTATTTAGTAGTAGATACATATGGCATGTGTGTATATTTATACACCTATATATATCTATATATTGGTGTATGCATATACACACACCTATATATTGGTGTGTGTGTATACATAGTTGTGTGTATACATATATAAGGTGCATGTATATACACATATATACTATACACACACACACATTATATATAAATATATGAGTTGCATGAGATATTTTGATACAGGCATGCAATTCATAATAATCACATTGGTGTAAATGGAATGTCCATCTCCTCAAGCATGTACATGAACCACATTTTCTTTAGCTATTCATATGTTGATGGACACTTAGGTTGCTTCCAAATTTGGCTATTGTGAATAGTGCTGAAATAAACATGGGAGTGCACATATGGCTTTGATATACTGATTTCCTTTCTTTGGTTATATACCAGCAGTGACATTGCTGGATCATATGGTAGCTATTTTAGTTTTTTGAGGAGCCTCCAAACTGTTCTCCATTGTAGTTGTACTAATTTATATTTCTACCAACAGCCTATGAGGGTTCCCTCTCTCCACTCTGCACCAGCATTTGTTATTGCCTGTCTTCTGGATAAAAGCCATTTCAAGGGGTAGGGACGAGATGATCTCTCATTGTAGTTTTTATTTGCATTTATTTGATTAACAATGATGTTGAGCCTCTTTTCATATGCCTGTTTGCCATTTGTATGTCTTCTTTTGAGAAATGTATATTCAAATATTTTGCCCATCTCTTGATTTATCATGGACTTTTTTTTTCTTTGGGATTTGAGCTCCTGGTATATTCTGGTTACTAATCCCTTGTCAGATGGATAGTTTCCAAATATTTTCTCCCATTCTATGGGTTGTCTCTTCGCTTTGCTGATTGTTTTCTTTGCTGTGCAGAAGCTTTTTAATTTCATGTGATTCCATTTGTTATTTTTGCTATGGTTGCCTGAGATTATGGGGTATTACTCAAGAAACATTTACTCAGACCATTGTCCTAGAGAGTTTCTCCAAAATTTTATGTTAGTAGTTAGTTTGAGGTCTTACATTTAAGACTTTAATGCATTTTGATTTGATTTTTGTATGGGTGAGAGATAGGGTTCCAGTTTCGTTCTCCTGCATGCCACATGTTCTTTACCCAGTATTCTCCAATTACATGTTACAAGCTACAATACACTATCACAAATGACATTGAAATTGATACAGTCAAAATAGAGAAAAGTTATAACACCACAAGGGTCCCTCATGTTGCCCTCTTAAAATCACACTGACCTCTCCTCACTCCCACCCCAGCCCCTAGAAACTACTAATTTGTTCTGTCTACAAATTTGTCATTTCAAGAAAGTGATATGATCACCATTCTAGCTAGTGTGAGATGGTATCTCACTGTAGTTTTGATATGCATTTTTCTAATGACCAGTGATGATGATCTATATTTCATATTTGTTGGCCACATAAATGTCTTTTTTGAGAAGTGTCTGTTCATATCCTTTGCCGACTTTTTGATGGGGTTATGTGTTTTTGTTTCTTGTACATTTGTTTAAGTTTCTTGTAAATTCTGGATATTAGACCTTTGCCCAATGTACAGATTGCAAAAATTGTCTCCCATTCTGTTCGTTGCTTATTCACTCTGATGACAGTTTCTTTTGCTGTGCAGAAGCTCTTTAGTTTAATTAGATCCCATTTGTCAATTTTGACTTTTTTTGCAATTGTTTTTTATGTTTTAGTCATAAAGTCTTTGCCTACATCTATGTCCTCGATGGTATTGCCTAGGTTTTATTCTAGGGTTTTTATGATTTTTGGTTTTACATTTAAGTCTTTAATACATCTTGAGTTAATTTTTGTATAAGGTATAAGGAAGGGGTCCAGTTTCTGTTTTCTGTGTATGACTAGCCGGTTTTCCCAACACCATTTATTAAATAGGGAATCCTTTCCTCATTGCTTGTTTTTGTCAGGTTTGCTGAAGATCAGATAATTGTAGATGTGGGGTGTTATTTCTAAGGCCTCTGTTCTGTTCCATTGGTCTATATATCTGTTTTAGTACCAGTATCATGCTGTTTTGCTTACTGTAGCCTAGTAGTATAGTTTGAAGTCAGGTAGCATGATGCCTACAGCTTTGTTCTTTTTGCTTAGGACTGTCTTGGCTATACAAGCTCTTTTTTGGTTCCATAAGAAATTTAAAGCAGTTTTTTTCTAATTCTGTGAAGAAAGTCAATGATAGCTTGATGGGAATAGCATTGAATCTATAAATTAATTTGGGGAGTATGGCCATTTTCATAATATTGATTCTTCCCAACCATGAGCATGTAATTTTTTCCCATTTGTTTGTGTCCTCTCCTATTTCCTTGAGCAGTGGTTTGTAGTTCTCCTTAAAGAGGTCCTTCACATCCCTTGTTAGTTGTATTCCTAGCTACTTTATTCTCTTTGTAGCAATTGTGAATGGGAGTTCACTCATGATTTGGCTCACTGCTTGTCTATTATTGGTGTATAGGAATGCTTGTAATTTTTGCAAAGTGATTTTGTATCCTTAGATTTTGCTGAAGTTGCTTACCAGTAGCTGAGACAATGGGTTTTCTAAACATACCAACATGTCATCTGCAAACAGAGACAATTTGACTTCCATGTCAGGAAACAACAGATTCTGGCAAGGCTGTGGAGAAATAGGGACACTTTTACACTGTTAGTGGGAATGTAAATTAGTTCAACCATTATGAAAGACAGTGTGGCAATTCCTCAAGGATCTAAAACCAGAAACACCATTTGACCCAGCAATCCCATTACTGGGTATATACCCAAAGGATTAGAAATTATTCTACTATAAAGACACATGTACATGTATGTTTATTGCAGCACAATTTACAATAGCAAAGATTTGGAACCAACCCAAATGCCCATCAATGATAGACTGAATAAAGAAAATGTGGCATATATACACCATGGAATACTATGCAGCCATAAAAAAGAATGAGTTTATGTCATTTGCAGGGACATGGATAAAGCTGGTAGCCATCTTCTCAGAAAACTAACACAGGAACAGAAAAGCAAACACCACATGCTCTCAATCATAAGGGGGAATTGAACAATGAGAACACATGGATGTGGGGAGGGAAACAACACACACTAGGGCCTGTCAGGGGATAAGGGGCAAGGGGAGGGAGGGCATTAGGGCAAATACCTAATGCATGCAGGGCTTAAAACCTAGATGATGGGTTGATAGGTGCGGCAAACCATCATGGCACATGTATACTTATGTAACAAATCTGCATGTTCTACACATGTATCCCAAAACTTAAAGTAAAATCTAAAAAAATAAAGAAATTAATGGGTAATGAATTTCCTCCTACACTGATATGAAAAGACACTTTCTGTACTGAGAGAAATTCACTATGTGGGGTAATAAATACAAATCCCTTTACCATAAGAAAGAAAAAAGGAAGGAAGGAAGGAAGGAAGGAAGGAAGGAAGGAAGGGAAAGAAAGAAAGAAAGAAAGAAAGAAAGAAAGAAAGAAAGAAAGAAAGAAAGAAAGGAAGAAAGGAAGAAAGGAAGAAAGAAAGAAAGAAAGAAAGAAAGAAAGAAAGAAAGAAAAGAGAAAAGAAAAGAAAGTGATATGGATAGAATCATGCAGTATGTATTTTTTTTTTAGTATTGGCTTTTTTCACTATGCATACCTCCCCAAAGATTCATATATTAGTTTAACCTATTGAATATATCAATAGTTCATTGTTTTTCAATATCTAAGCAATATTACATGGTGTGGACAGCACTCCATGTTTAGGAATTCACCCACTGAAGGATATATGGGTTGTTTCCAGTTTTTGACTATTACAAATAAACACGGTATGAACATTTGTGTACAGGATTTTGCATGAACATAATTTTAATTTCTCTGAGATAAATGCCAAAAATGCAACTGGTGAGAAATACGTCCATTTCATTTTTAGTTTTATAAGAAAATGCCAAGCTGTTTTCCAGAGTAGATATGTCATTTTATATTCCCACTGCAATGTATGAATGATCTTATTTCTCCAGATCCTCAGTAACACCTGGTTGTTTTTATTCTAGCCATTCTGATAGATGTCTATCAAGAACCAAAACTTTTGCTATATGTAATACTCTGTTAACAGGATGAAACATTAAGCTACTGATTGGCAAAACATATTTGCAAACTACATATAATATAAAGAGCAAATATATAGGGACATGTGAAGAAATCCCAAAACTCAACAGTAAAAACAACAAAAAAATCAAATTAGAAAGTAGGCAAAAGCCATGAGGAGACATTTCACTGCAGAGGATATACAGGAGGCCAATAAAAAAAGGAAAATATATTCAGTGTTCTTAGCCACTAGGGAAATGCAAATTAAAACCACAATGAGACATCATCACAAACCTATCAGAGTGGGTCTACATATAATAGCATGATATGGAGATCCCTATTGAGAGACACAGAGAGAGAGAGAGAGAGAGAGAGAGAGAGAGAGAGAGAGAGAGAGAGAGAAAAGAGAGAATATAGAGAGAAAAACAGAGAGAGAAGAAAGGAAGGAAAGAAGAAAGGAGAGGAGAATGAGAAAGAGAGACAGAAGGAGGAGAAAGAGAAAGAGGTTAAATAGCAGCAAGAGACTAAAAATCTTCTTGGAAGAAGAGAGAAGAAAAGGAGGACAACAACCTAGTCAAAACGTTCAAAGCAGCCAGCCCCGTGTCATTATCCACTTGAAATATTCATAGCCTTAGCCAGACACAAGTTTTAGCCCAACTGGGTTTCAGAACTCCAATAGGATTCAAACTAAAGATTTTCGTATTTTGTTTGCTAAGAACCCTCTTGTCATCTTCCCTTTAAGTCAACAGCTCAAAACCACAGTGTCACAGGCCCACTCAGTCTAAGCCAGCCTGAGTCATATCAGCAAGCAGAGTTTGGTCCTGACCTTTTCATACTTGGTATTTGACTGCCTGGCCCATCAATGGGTTTCATGTCTCTCTGTTTACATCTTCACTAAACTGTAAAGAGGGGACCATCAGTCAAAATACCAAGTGCTGAAAGGTCACAGCTGACAGCTTACTATTTGCCAGTGATTTTTAATCATTCACTCTGCAATACACCTGAGACTCTACGGTTAATTCCATTTGTTATTGACAGAAATAATTTCATCTAGTCCTCATTTCTAAGGTTTAACAGAAACTAGAGACAAATATGATAAAATCCCACTGTATTGCAGGAACTGGGGATTATTCAGTTCAACAGGCTTTTCTTCAATATCTTTTACATGCGTAGGAATGTGTTGATTACAATGGGAACACAAAAGCAGCAAAAATCATACCCCTTACTTTACTGCCTTTTGGAAAAAAAAGTAGAGAGATAAGACATATCCACATAAACCATATGTTTTCAAGCCCTTCATAACTCACAGATATTAACTGAAATTATCAAAGCACATTGAATAGATTGGATAAGATCTAATACTGTCTTAGAATGGAACACTATATGTCCTTCTAACACAGTTTCTCAACCTCAGTGCTATTGTCATTTGGGGCCAGATAATTCATTGTTAAAAGAACTGTCCTGTACATGGTAGGACATGTAGCAGCATCCCTGGCCTCTATCCAATAATTGCTGGTAGCATCTTTCCCAGTTATGACAATCTAAAAGGCTTCAAATATTGCCAAATGTCTCCTGTGGGGCAAAATTACCCATGATTGAGAACCACTGTTCTATAGATAAAACAGATGTATGTTTGTCAATATATTATAAGTGAAATGTGCAAGATACAGAATATTCTTTCATATATATCTGAAACAAAAATCTATATATTCTACATCTTATGCTTTTCACTAATATATATTACATGTACATAATATTATGTGTATATATATTAGATAGCCTAGACCAGTGTTTCTCACTCAGCTTGCCTACATATGGTAATTGCTGGAGGAGCTTTATCTCTGAAGGTAGGACCTGTGCTCTCCTATTCTTTTCAGAGTTCCACTGGTGATTCCATTGTTATTTGGTTAAGGTTGATAACCACCCAGAGGGCTTGTTAAAACACAGATTGCATAGTCTCACCTCCAGAGTTTCTAAATCGGTAGGTCTGGGGTAGGGCCAGATAATTTGCTTTTCTAACAAGTTCCCAGATGATGTCCATGGTACTGGCCCAAGGAACAGACTTTTAGAACAACTGTTGCAGAAGGATTTACCCCAAGTTATTGTGACAGTGCTCTTTTGTTCTCAAGTAAAATTGTAGACCAGAGAAAAAGGGAAAGTTCAAAATTTAATCTTACATTATTCCATATTATTTGAGTGTTTTTGATAGGTATATATTGCTTTTATAGGAGTTTTTAAATTTCCAAAATGAAAGAGCACACTGACAATATTTGAATCACCCATTATGTTCCTACCTTCCTAATTGCCTCCCTATTCTTTCATCAAAGATATTCACTATCCTAAAAATTTCGTTAACCATTATCTAGCTTATTTATTATTATTATTATTATTATTATTATTATTATTATTTTGAGATGCAGTTTCACTCTGTCACCCAGGTGGGAGTGCAATGGCATTTCAGCTCACTGTAACCTCAACCTCCCGGTTCAAGAATTCTCCTGCCTCAGCCTCCCAAGTAGCTGGGATTACAGGTGCCCACCACCACACCTGGCTAATTTTTGTATTTTTTTTTAAGTAGAGATGGGGTTTTGCCATGTTAGCCAGGCTGGTCTTGACCTCCTAACCTCAGGTAATCCTCCCACCTCAGCCTCCCAAAGTGCTGGGATTACAGGCATGAGCCATTGCGCCTGGCCAATCCTCTAGCTTCTTACAAGTAGTTGTTCCACCTATACCCATATCACTAAACAATGTATTGTTTTGTCTAATTTTTTAAAACTTTATAAAACTGAAATCATAGTATTTCTATTTATGACATATTTTGGGGTAAATGTCATGTTTTTATTTTTAAATTTACCTATGTTGATGTGTGTAGCTATGGTTTATTCATTTCATTCATTGCATGATATTCCCCAATATACTTATACATATTATATATGTATACATTCATGTTATTTCTAGTTTTTCCCTTTAAAAACAATCCTGCCACGAACATTCAAGTAGGTTCACATGTTTGTCTTTACTAAGTATAGAGATTGTACCAATCCATTCTCCCAACAGCAGTAGATAAGTATTCTCATTAACTATATCTTCACCAACACTTGGTATCAACAGATTTTTATTTTTTCCCTTATTTGATTTTTGCAAAAGGATATCTCTTTAGGGTCATAATTTGCATCTCCATGTTGCAAATTCATTCCCAAAGAAACTAATTTAATATCCCAATAAAACATGTATAATCTCAGAAGCATAAATATTTAAGGTCCCTGAGAAACTTCTTGGGGCATTCTTCACAAACACACACAAGTAGGAAGGAATAAATTCTGTTTTTGTTGACCAAGGGCTTAATGTATTCTATTACAGAAAAATGATACTAACCATAGGTCTGCACTTGAAAAATGTAAGATATTTTTACATTCATTTAGATTCTTACAAAAGAGGACACTTGAAGATGGCTAGACAAATTTTCTTATTCCAAACTTACGAAAGAGATCATGGGAAGTCTGCATTTAGCAAACCTTCCTCAGTCACACCATCGACTTTTGACACTGCTGAGGTCAAAAAATAACTAAAAGGTAAAACTAAAGGCAACCTTAAAATCTACCTCTCTCAATCCTTCACTTTCTCGTGGAGAAACTAGAAGATTACAGAGCAGAAGTAATTTATTCTAGGTCATATAACCAGTTTGTCCCTGAGCTGAGAATAAGAATGCAACTTTTTCCTCTTTTCAGTGTACCTCCCCAACACTCTGAAAAGAGGTCTGTGAGAGAAATTCAGGATAGGAATTCCTGATATGGGGGCATAAGGATACAGAAATGGGCCTTAGGTGCAGAAAGTCAGGCAGGAGTGCTCGGGCCAAGAAGGCCACTCCTTAGGAGGTTTTTGGCATCATTGGGGAATAGACTCAATGCTCCCATCCACAGCTGGGGCAATCATTCCCCAGGATGGTGCCAGATTAGATTGGTCAGTGCAGAATAGTGCTTTCTAATGGGGCAGCACCCAGCTACAGAGTAACCTGCCAGCCACCTTGACATGGGCTTCCAGAAGTCATTATTTTAAAGTAGGCAACTTTGCACTGGCTGAAAATACCTCCTTCAGATTATCATGCTCTTAATTAGCCGTGCATGATGGCAATCAATTAAGGATGGCATAAAAGCCAATAGAAATAATGCAACTCTCATTAGGGATTTCTCATTTGTTATATGAGTGTGTCTACTGGGTAAATTCCCATCAAAGCAAACTGGGGCCTATTATTTAAGCCATTTCAAGAGAGTGCTGGGTTATCTTTCCCTTTGACATTTATTGTACCTGGCATAAAGGTTAAAAACAATTATGTTCACAGGAATATTTATTATCTTATGAGATTCAAGCAGGGCCATTATGTTTGCTTTCTTCTCTTTATCAAAGCTGGTCAAGGGGAGACTTTTTAATGAGCTTGAGCTAAATATTAAGGAAAATTTTCCTTCCCTGCATTCTGAGAGATAAACCTAGAAATAAACCTGAAAATAGTGATATTCTGTAATAGCCATAGCTCTGAGACAGCGTTTATCATTTGTACACTGCTACTGCTGCACATGCCTTAGGCTAGCTTCCATTGTCTAAGAGTCATATCAGCATCCCCAGGAAGCTCAGTCATATTAGTGGAAAGAACACTAGATTGGGAATTAGAGGAGCCTGGTTTCAAGACTTTGCTCTTCCATCAACTTCCTATATGACTTTCACAATACCATCTTTTCAGTTACTCATGCTAAAAGCCTGGATTCCCCACTTTTCTCTTATACCCAATATCCAAACCTTTAACAAATCCTGTTAGTTGTACCTTCGAAGTAAATCTGGAATTTGATCACTTCTCACCTCTTTCACTGCTACCAGGATGGTCAAAGTCAACATCATTGTTAGGCTAGTTTAGTAGCATAGCTTCCTAACTGGTCCCCTGCTTTCACCCTCATCCCCCTAACAGTCTATTTTTAATAGTAGAGCTATAAATATCCTTTAAAAATCTGTCATATCATATCACTCCTCTGCTCAAAATCTACAGTGGCTCCCTATTTCATTCATAGTCTTCCCAGTGGCTTTACAAGTTCTATGACATCTGGTACCTCCATTACCTTTCTTCTTTCAACTACTACTACCCTCCTTGTCATTCACTTTACTCCAAACAAACTGGCCTCCTTGCTGTTCTTGGAACATATCTGCCTGAGGCCTTCACTTAAACATTTGCCTTTGCCTGGCAAGGTCTACCCCCAGTTGTCTCCAAGGTTCACTCTCACTTTCTTAAAGTCTTTTGTCAAAGCCTGACTTCTCAGTGAAACCTACTCTTATCAGCCTATTTAAATTCAACTCCTCTACTTATTCCACACTCCTTACTTTCCTTTAATCCACTAACCTTTTGTTAGTCTCTTTCTGTGGCACTGACAATTGCTAACATTAGTATAATGTTAGTATAATTAGTATAAAATTTTGTGACCTGTTTTGTTCACTAATGTATCTCAAGTGTCTTTAATCGTGCCCAGCACAGAGTAGGGATTCAATAGATATTTGCCCAGTTTAATAGAATTTCTCTAATTTGGGCTTCATTTTCTCTATCTGCATAATGATATAATTGAGCTAGTGTAAAGGTCCGCAAACATTTTTTCTGTAAAGGGCCAGTTAGTGTTTTTGCAGCTATATATTCTGTCACAACTACTAAACTCTCCATTATAGCATGAAAGCAGCTATAAACAATATATAAATGAATAAGCATGACTCTCTTTCCCAATAAAACTTTATTTACAAAAACAGGCAGAGAGCCAGGTTTGGACCCCAGGCCATAATTTGCCAACCAACCCACAAACTACATCATTGTTAAGGGATTATTTGGTTCAGGTATTCTGTGGCCCCCAAGGTATGAGAAAATAGGTTTGTTGTTAGATTTTTTTTTCCTTATATCTCATGTCACACCACATAACTACCGATTCTAATTGTACTTAGACCTGGACAGCCCTGCAGAAAAAGAAGAGTAGGCAAAGCAAAGTGTCATGGAACACTGACCAGTGTTCTATGGGCTTGAGTCACTACCTACCTTCTAAAAGATAAAATATAGTACCAGCTTCCTCAGTGGTTTTCTTCACAGCATGCCACGTGCTAGCAGAAAATCATTAAGGGAAGGTCTCCACTAAACAGGGTATCTGTATAGAAAAGAATTAAACTTTGCCCAGAAAAAAGGCTGGCCTTTGATCTCGGCTTCTGGGAAGGAGTAGCTAAGGCTTTGGAATGTCATGCCTGATACAGTGTCTTTGTTTACCTGGGGCCCTTGACTACTAGATGGAAAATACAACTTATGAAAGGGCTTTGGGCCATGGAGAGTTCACTCCACTTTAAAGAAATGGAGACTATAGGCCAGTCACATGGTAACAGCTCTACCACTAGAGAGTGTGGAAAGTAAGGATCAGTCATGTAGACAGTCAACCATGGAGCTGTAATAAAAACTCTGGACACCAGGGCTCAGATGACCTTTTCCAGTTGGCAATACACTGCATATTGTCACACATTGATACTGATAAAAGTAATGCTGCCCATAACTACATAAGAAAGGGCAACCCGAAGCTCTATATTTGCAACTTTTCTTGACTCTGCCTCATGCGTATCTTCTCTTGAATGATTTTAATCTGTTTCCCTTTGCTGTAATAATTCATAACTATGGATATAACAGCTTACAGTAAGTTCTGTGAGTCCTTAATCATTGCAACTGAGTGTGGTTTTAGGAACCTCACCAGACTTGCAGTTGGTATCAGAAGTCAGGAAAGTCTTCTGAACTGTGTTGCCTCAAATTCTGCAATATCCTAGTCTCCTAGCCAAGGAAAGGAAAAAATCTTATTTTAGCTTCCCCTGCCTTCTTACTAAAATTTCCAGAGTTTCTCAATGTCAAATTTTGATTCTGTGATCTTCCAAATCCCACCAAAGGCAAACTCTCAAATAGTATGAAGACCAAAGGGGAAAGACTATGCTCTGATATCAGCCATCAATATCCATGAGGTCCTAATGTTGAGGTCACAGTAGTTATATAGAGAAACTGATTGACAAGTGATCACCAAAGAGAATCTTGGAGGTATTATTCTTAGCATTATATAACAGAATCAGATATAACCAGATCTAGTGTCTCTCTCTTTTTTCCCCCTGTATTTCCCTTCCTCTTTCTCTCCCTCCCTCCCCCTTTCTTTTCATCTCTGCCTTCCTCCCTTTCTCCCTCTCTTTTTCTTGCAGTCAATAAGTCTTATAAAGAAACTAATTAATAGAGGCAAACTCAACTGTTTGTCTATCCTAAACATTTCAAAAATGTTTACTATTTGAAATGCGTGTTAATTGGAGAATGGTTGAGTAAAATACGATGTATCCACAACTGAATGTTACTCAGCCATTAAAATATTTGTGGTGTTTTAATAACATAAAATTATTTAACTTACCATAAAAAATACAGGATTGAATATATATATATATATATATATTTCATATATACACACACATACACATACATACAGTGCATCAATAAATGTTTATGTACATCTATGTAATACAAACGAAAATGAATGAAATAATCAAAAATCAATCATTTCTTATTGTGGGATTTTAGCTTTTGTCACTTTTAGAGACAAAAATAATGTGATTTTACAAAGTAGAAAGTTTACTGATGATCAAAAGGGTAACAGTAACTCTCAGTGCCACAAACTCTTCTCCTTTCAAGAGACAGATCTCATAGTATGATATGTGGTGGTCAGTCATTTATGTTTCTTCTTTTCAGGGGTCAGAAGCCACCTCCTTTTTTCACTGCTGAATTCTCATCACCTCAAACAGAGTATAGTATAGAATCAGCATTTCCTCAGTAAATGTCTGCTGAATGGCAGTTACAGTGGTAAAGAATGGCAACTTAGTTTGCAAAGGACAATACATAAGGTTTTTCTTTATCTACAATGACAATTCTCCAAGAACCTCTTGCCTGTTCTGCTGGCCTGAATAGAAACAAGATGACTACTTGTCAATCTGTTTAGTGAGAAATGATGCACTGCACAAAAGAGAAACATACAGCTTTTTACCACACAATTTAGTGTAGGCCAGATTCTTTTCTTCTGTTTAAAGCATTGTGTCTCTCTGGACTGCCCAGATACCTTCTTCCCCATTACCCAATTAACAGTGTGTTAAACACCATTCCTCTAATGACTTTAACCTCAATCACTTACTGCCTTGTGGCTTTCAAACCCTTCCACTTACAGGAATGCCAAGTCCTATTGCTCTATTCCTTAGAACAACTCAAGTAGAACAGAATTCATTTACTGCTATGGAAGCCAATTCTCAATATTTCCTATGACCCCTTGTGGATCCTGGCCCAGACAGTGACCTCACACTTATACACAATGTTGCTCATTTGCAAAGTCCTTTGGTATCCCCAAAAATCTGTCCATCTTCCAAAGCACTAATCAGCCATATGTTCAAAACAGGTACTATTTTCTAGGGACCTTGTGAATAAGTTTGAGAAAATTTCCAGTAAATTCTAGCCATTATCAGTTCTCCCTTCTCTAGAGAAGCAGCAAGAAGTACAAGGACTGTTTTTACAGCTCTACTTGAAAAATCTGGCAGTACTCTAGGGATATAACAAAATGGCAGTGAATCACTCAACTTTCCCTGAATGACTGCTGTGTGAAAAGTCAATTTTAGGTACTTTACAGGGGACACAAAGAAAATATGGAAAGCTCTTTTGTCCATACATCTCAGAATCTGACCATCTAATTCTTGTCCAAACACATAAATACAAAAGTTGACTTATCTTCTCAAAGAACTGAAAAATATATAATTACAAAGTCAATTAAACAATATTTTATGAGCCAATGAGAAAGAAGAATAAGAATGGAAGTAATTAAGACAGGTTTCCTGGAGATATGATTCCATGGAGAGAGGTTGAGGCGGGAAGGGAAGGGATATGGTATGATGGTATGATAGTTAGTAGTATGTGACTTGATACATAATGATCAGGTAGGAAAAAAATGTTGAATTGAAAATAATACTGACCAGAGCGATCTCATGGAGTGGTATAGGTAGAGACAGGGCCTAGCATCAAATAGCAGCAATTCTGGAGACTTTCTAGAACTTAAAGCTCAGTAGTAAGGTCTAAACAAGACTTTGGAGAACCACACCATGGGAGAACCACACCACTCACAAAGCTAAAAGAAAACTTACTATACTGGCCAATATACTTACAATATGGCTTACTATACTTTCCTAAAGGTTTACTGAAAGCCATTATCCTTTGTGATTGCTGATCTGAATGTGCATTTGCATATCTCATTCCACATGGATCTTAACTGTATCTACTTCCCATGCCTCTGACTCCTCATAGACCAATCTATGTTTTGTTTGCCAAAATACTGCTACTATTATTACTAATCATAATACTGTCAGCTCCAAGATAAAGAAGTTTACACTAATCTTTTCATTGACTCTTCACAAGAACATTTTGAGGCCCCATTACACGACTTGCCTAAGGTCACACAGCTAGAGGTACAAGGACTAGAACTTGAAGCTAAATCTTTCTGACATCAAAGTTCATTCTGTTATCCGTTATTCTATAGGCTTTTAATATGTACATCATCAAGGAAACATTATTTCAATATCTTGCTATTTCTCCTTCTAGAAATCATACAACATAAAAATGAAACAAAAAAATTTTCAAACTCCATTTTCAGACAAACTGGTATGGCAGAGACTGCAATGTGTTCACCAAAATCTACTTCCTTCCCTTTAATAAAAAAAAAAGCTCCACTACATTTCTAAGACCCTTACTTGTAGTGTGATAGAGTCTGGATATTGAAATGTGAGTAGAATTGACATGAACTACTTGTAGGCCTGAACCACAAAATCTTTCCATGTATCCTCCATTATTTTTCCCGTAACTGCCAGCAGGAGCCAGATGATGTGTTAGAAGACTCAGAGACCCTTGTAGATGGATGGCAAAGCCACATGATAGAATGGATTTACTTAGCTAATTTTCCTTCCATAGCTAATGATTCTCCTAACATCATGGGTGGCACTAAGCGTTATACCAATGAACACACACACACACACACACACACACACACACACACACACACACACACACACACACGGATGTGGCCATGTGCATTGAAGAACTGTACCAATATGCCTCTTAAGATACGTTTAGGTAACTACAAATAAAAATTTGCAAACAACACTGTTTCATTTGAACTGGGCCAGACAGCTCATTTGGTTAGAAACCAGTATTAACAAAGCTAAGGTAGAAGGTTGACATATACCGAGAAAAACTGTTTAAGCAGCTATAGCTGGTGCTCTAGCTCAGGCCACTGACTGAGTCCTAACCTCAGTTCAGTGAGTCACCACACTAAGGGAGACTTTGGCTAAAGTAAGATTATGAGGATGGCTCAGTACAAATCCACCCTGACTACCGAAGAATAACAGAAGACTGTTATTGGGTCCAAAGTACGTCATTTTTTAATACAAAGGACAGTTGGTCCATTCTTTTCTTTGTTCAGCAAAATGTAAACATCTCGAGATCTCTGCTAACTTCTAGAAGCTCGATCTGTGCTCTCTGCTCATAAAGGCCTTGGCTCTTGGGATTAGCACAGCTTTAAGGCTACTGAGTTGGTTTATGTCTGTTTTATTTCCCCTGGAATGATGCAGAATGTACACACAGAACAGTCCTGATCTCTGAGCTTTTATTATGCTTTTATAATCAATACCACAGGAAGTGCATGGATTTATCATTTCTAAAGCTTTAAAAATTATTATACAAACTATTGGTAATGTTGCTGCCAGCCTGCCAAGCAAGTTCTAGACTGTGGCAAGACTATGTGTATACAACAATTGAAGACATGACTACTGGGTCTATATGCAACAGTCCTCTAGTATCTTTCTGGAAAAAAAAGAAAAAAATTACTTCTAAATAGTGGTGATAGAGCTTAAATCCCTAGGACTTGAGCTCAGTAACCTGACAGAAACCCCCATAATCATAGTTTTCAGTGCCAGTGTATTTGATTTTCACAACCAATTATGAGGTATTGAAGGCAGAATTTAATTGTCTTCATTTCAGAGAACAAAATAAAGAAGGAGAGAGAGGAAGTGTCTTGTCCAAGGCCACACAGCTGCTTGTTGATAGGTCCACCAAGAGTCTGTACCATATCTTATGATTCTCACATGTTTCTCATTTTGGCATACATTTTCTTGGCCTGTTTGGAGCAGTTGTCAAGATAAGATGGGCTCTCATTTGAAATTAGCTGTATTAACTTGTTCTCGGGATGAATGCATCCTTAAGTATGGCCAGGTTTTTCTTTATGTTAAGATTCTTGGAGACAGGCTGAGTCAAGACAATTTGCCTTGATCACAACTTTGAAATCAAGAGGCTCGGTAGGACTTTTTTGACCCCTATGTGTTCATTTCCTTATGTTTCCTTACTTCCCTTTTATTGTTCCTTGGTTAGCAAATAAACAAGTCAATCTACTTTCCTCTCATTTTGTCTCCCACCGCCTTTAGCAACCTGCTTCAGTGTTCAGGCTTCCAGGAACATTGTGTAACCTCTCTCTGATACATGGTTAAGTCTTTCTTCCTTCTCTCATCTATTTTCTTCATCATTTCCTAAAGAAACCCATTCCAACTTATCACCTTCTGCTTATACCAGTGACAGCCACCCACCCCATACCTAGATTTTACTCTTTCTTCAGAATCTACAGATTTTTGTGTCTACAAGCCTTGAAATGTGTTGATTCAAAGGTTTTCAACTTTTTCTTGGAATTCCTTCCTAAATTCCTATATGGAAGAGATGACGTCTAATTTCCACTGGAAGTGGCTTGCAAGCCAGACAGGAAACAGTCTAGTCGTAAAACCAAAAAGTAGAAAGGGCAGATCTTCAGAAGTGGGAGGGAGGCCAATATGTCAGCAAAACTGGAAAACAAAATACTATCCTTCACTTATCCCCTCTCCCCCAGGAGAAACACAAAAGAAGATTATTAATCTTTATTCTGTTATCTGAAACCTTTTGACAGAAAGGTAATAAAAATAATAATTTATCATAATTATCAAGTATTTCCCAAGATACACTAGGTCTATGGCTTGTTAAAATAGAACCCTAGGGCTGAGAGGGGACTTGAAGTGTGACCATTGTACGTCTCCTGATCTTTACACAATTTGTTCCTACATATTTTAGAATTATTTGTCTTTTTCAAAGATGCTCAGAGTGGGCCATTATGCGACTTGTCTCTGGGGCTGTCTGCAACTGAGCAAAGACATCAGAGTTGACTTAAATCATTTCAGCTATGTAGACATAAATCCCAAATATAAATCTTCTCCAGACTGGTTAAAACTAATTTTAGAAATACGATATGTTTATTTGTTGAGTTACAGGCTCAGTTATAGAACCCAGAAATAATGAAGACAAGCAAAACATATCTTTGATCTTAGGGGCTCAGTATCTATTTGGGTATATCCATACTAACGTTGTGATAGGCACTGCCGTAGTAATTTGCATATACTTCTATGGGAACAAGAAGAAAAGAAGAATCAAATATGGAAAACAGAGTCGGGAAAAGCTTTATGGTTGGATCTTGATGGTTCACCAGGTAAAGTGGAAGAGGATGCATCATAGTTCAGAGGAACCAGTGTGTGGTGTGTTTGAGGAACAAGCATACCTATGTGTGTGGAACCCTATTTTATGAGCTATTTCGGTGACAGAGATGAAGTATGAATATGATACTAGGGCAATATTATGGAGTGCCCTGTATTCTATGATGAGGATGTAGGATTATATACTATAGGTAAGGTTGTGAGCAATTACATGGCAATATTTGCAATTTAGAAAAAAAATCACTATAACTTCCAGAGGAGGGAAGGGCTAAGGGAAAGAGATTAAAGGATGTGTCAACAGAGTCCAAGTTGTCAAGTATCCGCACAGAGCTGTCCAGTTACTGAGACATTCTAGGAGTGCTGAACAGCGGGGTTTCATACTGATGACAATAAGAGGCAGGGAAAAATAATAACATGTAAAAGAGAAACAAAATATGAAAGGAAGAAAAAAAAAGAAAATAATGTGAATGTTAAACCTAACTGTGTATTATGTAATAGGTACAGCACTAAATATTTTATACACATTATCTCAATTTTAAAATTTGTTTTTAATTTTTTTATTTTTGTAGGTACATAGTAGGTGTATATATTTATGAGGTGCATGACATATTTTGGTATAGGCATGCAATGCATAATAATTACAACATAGAAAATGGGGTATTCATTGCCTCATGCATTTATCCTCAATGTTACAAACCATTCAGCTATAATATTTTCATTATTTTAAATGTACAATTAAATTATTTTTACTAGAGTCACCCTGTTATGCTGTCAAGTACTAGGTATTATTCATTTTAACTGTTTTTTGAACCCATTAAACATCCTCATCTCCTCTCAACCCCCCACTACTCTTCTCAGCCTCTAGTAACTATCCTTCTACTCTCTATCTCCATGCGTTCAATTGTTTTGATTTTTACATCCCACATATAAGTGAGGACATGCAATTTTTCTTTCTGTGCGTGGCTTATTTCACTTAGCATAATGACCTCCAGTTCTAACCATGTTGTTGCAAATGAAAGAATCACATTCCTTTTTAGGGCTGAATAGTACTCCATTGTATGTAAGTACCACATTTTTTTATTCATTCGTATGTTGATGGAAACTTAGGTTACTTTCAAATCTTGGCTATTGTGAACAGTGCTGCAGCAAACATGGGAGAGAAATAGCTCTTTGATATACTGTTTTCTCTTTTTTAGGGTATATACCCAGCAGTGGGATTGCTGGGTCATATGGTAGTTTTATTTGTTTGAGGAAGTTTTATTTGTTTGAGGAACCTCTAAACTGTTCTCCCTAGTAGTTGTACTAATTTACATTCCCAACAACAGTTTATTAGGGTTTTCTCTGCATATCCTTGCCAGCATTTGTTATTGCCTGTCTTTTGCACAAAAGCCATTTTAACTAGGGTGAGATGATATCTAATTGTAGTCTTGGATTGCAGTTGTTTGATGATCACTCATGTTGAATACTTATCCATATGCCTCTTTGCCATTTGTATGCCTTATTTTCAGATCCCATTTGTCCATTTTTGCTTTGGTTTCCCGAGCCTGTGGGGTATTGCTCAAGAAATCTTTGTCCAGACCTATGTCCTGGAGACTTTTCCCAATGTTTTCTTGTAGTTGTTACATAGTTTGGGCATCTTAGATTTAGGTATTTAATTTGTTTTCATTTCATTTTTCTATAGGAGTCTAGTGTTATTCTTCTGCATACGGATATCTGGTTTTCCTAGCACCATTTATTGAAGAGACTCTTAATGCTATCCCTCCCCTATCCCCTACCCCCTGACAGGCCCCCGGTTTGTGATGTTCCCCTCCCTGTTTCCATGTGTTCTCATTGTTCAACTCCTACTTATGAATAAGAACATGCGGTGTTTGGTTTTCTGTTCCTTTGTTCTAGATATTGCAAGCATGATTCATTGTTTTTATTCTTTTTTATTTTGTCTCCTCTAATTGTGCAATTTCAGATAGGCTGTCTTCAAGCTCACTATTTCTAGTGTTAGACAAATTCTGCTATTAAGTGACTGTGATGTATTTTTCTGTATGTCAATTGCATTTTCCAACTCCAGAATTTCTTTTCTACTCTTTAGTTATTTCAACCTCTGCATTAAAATTCTCTGAAATAATTTCTTCCTTGGGATATCTTTAATTTCTTTGAATTTCCTCAAAATAGCAATTTTAAATTACCTGTTTGAAAGGTCACATGCCTCTGTTTCTCCATGATTGGTCCCTGATGCTTTATTTAGTTCATTTGGTGGGGTCATGTTTCCTTGGATGATCTTGATACTTGTAGATGTTTGTTGGTGTCTGGGTATTGAATAGTTATGTATTTATTATGGTCTTTGCAGTTTGCGCTTGTTTATGCCCATCCGTCCTGAGAAGGCTTTGTAGGTGTTTGAAGGGACTTGGTCCCCAAGCCCAATATTGCTGTGGTTTTTGGAGATTCATAAAGGTACCATCTTGGTGGTCTTGGTTAAGATCTGGAAGACTTCTCTAGATTACAAGGCAGAGACTCTTAATTCTTTTCCCTTATTTTCTCCCAAATAAACAGAGTTTCTTTATGCTGAGCTGCCTGGAACTGGGGGTGTGATTATGCATGAACCCTTCTGGCCACTGCTAGAACTGGGTCAGACCTGCAGCTAGCACATCACTGTGTCTTGTCCAAGGCTTGCTCTAACCACTACCTGGCTAACAACTATTGTTACTCAAGGCCCTATGGCTATACAATCAGTAGATGTCTAATCCAGCCAGGTTGTGGGTTTGTGTTCTTCTCTTCAGATTGAAGAGCTTCCCCGGGCCCCAGGTGGGTCCTGAGATGCTTTCTGGGAGCCAGGTGCTGGAATCAGAGACCTTAGAAATTTGCCTGATATTCTATTCTACTGTGGATATGCTGGCACTCAAAGCACAATATAAAGTTCTTTCCACTTTTTACTCCCCTTTCCACAGGCAAAGGAGTCCCTCCCTGTGGGCACCACCACCACCCCACTAGGGGTGTTCTGCCAGGCCACCATTCATGTACACTCAAGAACCAAGGGCTCGGCCGCGCATGGTGGTGGCTCATGCCTGTAATCCCAGCACTTTGGGAGGTAGAGGTGAGAGGATCACAAGGTCAAGAGATGGAGACCATCCTGGCCAACATGATGAATCCCCATCTCTACTAAAAATGCAAAAATTAGCTGGGTGTGGTGGTGTGTGCCTGTAGTCCAGGCTAGTCAGGAGGCTGAGGCAGGAGAATCGCTTGAACCTTGGGGGCGGAGGTTGCAGTGAGCTGAGGTCACGCCACTGCACTCCAGCCTGAGCAGCTGAATGAGACTCCATCTCAAAAAAAAAAACAAACCAAAAAAAAATAAAATAACAAGGTCTCCTCAGTCAGATTGTGGTGAATGCTGCCAGGACTAGGACTCATTCTTCAGGATAGTGGGCTCCCTGGTGATTCAAGGCAGGTCCAGGAATGCTTCCTGAGAGCCTAGGCCTAGATTTGGGGACCCCAAGTGCCTGCTTGTTGCTCCACCTTACTGTGGGCAAGCTGGTATCTAAGGTGCAAGTCAAAGTCCAATTTACTTTTCCCTCTGCTTTTCTCAAACAGATGGAGTCTTTCACCATAGCCACCACAGATGACAATGTGCTGGATCACACCTGAAGTCACCAAATCTCAGAGCCCAGGGGTCACATTATACTATCTGGGTATTGCTGCTGGTTACTCAGGGCCCCAGGGCTTTAAGTCAGTAGGTGACTGATCCTGCCAGGACTAGCATCTTTGATTAAAGGCCATGAGATCCATTTTGGACCATGGTGTGTCTAGAAATGTCATCCAGGAGCTAGGGCCTAGATTGGGGGTCTCATGATTCTGCCTGGTGCCCAATCCTACCGTGGCTGAACGGTTTTTCATGACACAAGGTGAAGTCCTCTATACTCTTCATTCTCCTCTCCTTAAGCAGAAGGAAGGAGATACTGTCATTGTCATGAGGTGCATTGCCTGGGGCTGCGGGAGTGGTAGGGCAAGCACACCTTTAGCCACCCTGGCTGGTGTCTTCCTAGGTCACGTGCCACCCTAGTCCTCTCCTTCTGAGCCCAGCCCTGCACTAGGAGCTGTCCAGGAATTATACTCATTGTGTCTTAGACTGCCTTTCAAGTTTACCTACCACCCTAGAGCACTTTGGCCTGTGATGGTGAGGCTTGCTGAGAAACTTTATGGGATAGGTGATTCCCCACTAGATAGGACTGGTCCAAATGCTCCCTCCATGTGTGGATGCTGGCTGAGCCCAGTGTGGCTTTGCTCTCCGCTGTGACAGGGTAGCACTGAATTCAATATAATGTCCCCCAGTCACTGTGCTCTCCCTCCCCTAAGTGTACAGATAATTTTCACTGCAGGGCTGCTGCTGGGGGGATGAGGGAAGGGTGCCATCAGTGATTCAAGACTGTCTCTCTAACCTTTCTCAATGCCACTTTTGGAGATAATGAAGTTAAAACCAGATACTGTGATGCTCACCTGATTTCTTAGTTATTGTGATGTTTTTCTCTATGTAGGTAGTTGTTAAAATTGGTGTTCCTTCAGGGAGTACAAATGGTGTAGGCTTCTATTCTGCTATCTTGCTCTGCCCTCACATTATCTCATTTAGTCTTTTCAACAACCTGATGAAGTATGTATGACTGTCCAAGTTCACAGATGGAGAATCTACAGCAGAAAGAGATAGTGTTGTCCAGGGTCATATAAATGTGAGTGGTGAAAGCAGGATTCTAATTTCTATTCTTAACCAGTTAGCTACAGAAAGCAAGAGCAAGAGTGTGAGAAGCAACACAAAAGGAGAGCAGTAGAATAGAGAAAAAGAAGAGAAACAGCACAGAAAGTAAAAGAAAAAATAAAACATGAACAAAATGGTGAAAGGGAAACAGGTTATAATATAGAGGACACTGTAATGCACAAACACTAGAAAAGATTTCACTGCAGAAGGTGCTAAGATGGCTGACTAGAAGCAGCTAGTGCATGCCAATCTCATGGACAGGAGATAGGATGGGCAGTAAACACAAGCTCTTCAATGAAATTGTCCAGGAGGACATGTTGGAATTCACCAAGGAAGCAATGTGACCCATAGAGAGCAGAGAAGAGTGAGACAAGACAGTCGCCCAGCTGGGATTGTCATGGAGCCAAGGGAGGCTCCCCACGGTGGGAAAATGGTGAGTGAGTGAGAACCCCCAGGGACCTACACTTTTGCCATAGCTCATTGCAATTCTGGGCACAGGAGAACCACTCTGATCCCCTCCCCCTGCCTCGAGACTGACATGGAGAGGAATCGGTACTGTGAGTAGAATCACCTCTCAGGCCCACGTGGAGCCCCAAGGTTCATGTATCCCTGAGCACTCCAGTGCCAGCTGCCATAGCTCAGCCAATAAGGAAGGCCATGTTCTCTCACATGTCCCCAGGATAAGGGCTATATCCATGGCGCTGAGGAGCAGATGAACCACAGACTTCACTTCCCCACCTCTGCTACTCCTCACCAGGCAAAACCCACTGGCCTGGGACCCCGGCACAGATGCCCCACACTTGCATGAGCATTCAAGCCAGTAGTAGCTCTGTATTTCACTGGGACAGAGCTTCCAGAGGTAACCAAAACGCCGACAGCTTTTTCCACTGCCTCAGCCCCTGCCCCTACTGTTCTCAGACTGGGGAGGGAGAGAAGAGCCCAGACATTACCACAGGCCTCCAGTATATGCAGCTGCCTGTGGAAAAGCAGCCAGACTATTATCCATATGCATCCCTGCCCCTGCTGCTCCTTACTGGGCAGGGCCTCCTAAGCTGGGCCACCAGCAAAGACACTTTCCCCTCACCTGAGTACTTCAGTCAGTGGCAGCTCTGTTTCTCTGAGGAGGAAATCCCAGAGACAAAAAATATAGGCTCTCTGCCATTGCCACTGCAGTGGTACTACCCTTGGTGCCCTCAGGATGGAAAAAGAATAAAGACTCTGATCATTTTGCTGGCTCCCCCAGCATGCCACAACTGCCAAATGGAGAGGAGCCTAGCCTCTCTTCCCTGTGAGACCCCAAACCCCTGTTCTTCACCAAGCAGGCCTGCTGACTTGGGCCCACAATACAACTGCCCCACTACAGGCTGAACATACCCATTGGCAGTGGCTTTGTGTCTCTGGCATGGAGCTCCCAGAGGCAACTGACAGCCCACCTGCCACTGTCAATGCAGTGGTAACAGCCCTTGCTGCCACCAGGTTGGGGAAGAAACAAAAAGCCTCAGAACTTTACTCATATCTCCAGCCTGCCACAGACACCCTGTGGAGAAGAGACCAGACTATCTTCCCTGTGAGCTTTCTGCCCCCATTGCTAATCACTAGGCAGGGTCCCTGGCTTGGGCCCATAATGCAGCCACCCAACACCAAGCTAATTTTTTTGATTGGCAGTGGCTCCTCATTTCTATGAGGTGAGGGTCTCAAGGGACAAGAAACCCTCTGCCATTGCCACTGCCAAGGTCCCTGTGCTGGCTGTCACCAAGCTGGGAGGGAACAATAAGCCTGAGCTACCCTCAAGGCTTCAGTGTGCAGCCCAGGAGTGCCAGGCTGAGATCTGTGGCCAGCATTTGAGTACAAGAGGAGTTCACATTCTCAGGGCAAAGAGAGAGAGCATGGCTGTAAACACAAGAAAATGCTGAGGAGCCATGTGACTAAGAGCCCATCTACAAGCCATTATGCTTCTGTGCCATTTATTGTATTGCAGCGCAAGCTTCAATACCAAAAATACTTTGCTAATATACCCTCCTGTGAAAACAAGGACAAGAATTCAGCCACCAGTAAAGACCATGCACAAAGCATGAGCCCTCTGAAAACATCCACAAATGAAGCCAACTGATTATACTCAAATGACACAGGAATGAAAGGAACATCAGTCCACACAGATTAGAAATAACCACTACAAGAGCACTGGCAACCCTAATAGCTAAAGTGTCTCATTATCTCCAAATGACCACACTGACTCCCAGCAATGCTTCTTAACCAGAATGAAATGGGTAAAATCACAGACATAGAATTAAGAAACTACATGGCAATGAAGACCATCAAGATTCAGGAGTAACTTGAAGCCCATTCCAAGGAATCTAATGAATTCAGTAATATGAATCAAGAGACGAAAGATGAAATAGCCATTTTAAGAAAGAACCAAAGTGAACTGATAGAATTGAAACATTCACTTCATTAATTTCATAACAAACACAATCAGAAGTATTAACAGCAGAATAGACCAAGTTGAGGAAAGAATTTCAAGTTCTTTGAAACAAATGAGAACAAAGAGACAATGTACCAGAATCTCTGGGACACAGCTAAAGCAACATAAAGCGGAAAATGTGTAGTACTGAATGTTCACATCAGAAAGCTGCAAAGATCTCAAATCAACACCCTAATATCAAAGTAAAAGAGGTATAGAAGCAAGAGAAAACAAATCAAAACCTAGCAGAAGACAAGAAATAATATCAGAGCAGAACTGAAGGAGATAGAGACAAAAAAAAATCCTTCAAAAAATCAAGAATCCAGGAACCAGTTTTTTAAAAAATTAACAAAATAGATGGACACTAGCTAGAATAATAAGAGAAAAGAATCAAATAGACACAATAAAAATGATAAAGGGGATATCACCACTGACCCCACAGAAATACAAACTACCATCAGAGAATACTATAAACACCTCTATGCAAATAAACTAGAAAATCTAGAAGAAACGAATAAATTCCTGGACACATACACCCTCCCAAGACTAAACCAGGAAGAAGTTGAACCCCTGAATAGACTAATAACAAGTTCTGAAATTAAAGTAGTAATTAAACCTGCCAATTAAAACAAAACAAAACCCAACCAGACTGATTCATGGCTGAATTCTACCAGAGATGTAAAGAGGAGCTATTACCATTCCTTCTGAAACTATTCTAAACAACTGAAAAGGAGAAACTCCTCTCTAACTCATTTTATGAGGCCAGCATCATCCTGATACCAAAACTTGGCAGGGACACAACAACAACAACAAAAAGAAAATTTCAAACCAATATCCCTGATGAACATTAATGTGAAAATCCTCAAAAATACTGACAAAACAAATCCAGCAGCATAAGATCAAAAAGTTTATCCACTATGATCAAGTTGAGTTCATCCCTGGGATGCAAAGCTGGTTCAACACATGCAAATCAATAAATGTAATCCATCACATAAACAGAACCAATGACAAATACCGCATGATCATCTCAATAGATGCAGAAAAGTCCTTCAATAAAATTAAACAACACTTCATATTAAAGACTCTCAATAAACTAGGTGTTGATGGGACATAGTTCAAAATAATAAGAGGTATTTATTACAAACCTACAGCCAATATCATACTGAATAGGCAAAACCTGGAAGCATTCCCTTTGAAAACTGGCACAAGACAAGGATGCCCTCTCTCACCACTCCTATTCAACATAGTATTAGAAGTTCTGGCCAGGGCAATCAGGCAAGAGAAAGAAATAAAGCGTATTCAAATAGAAAGAGAGAAAGTCAAACAGTCTCTGTTTGCAGACATGTTGTGTCTGCAAAATGATTCCATATTTAGAAGACCCCATCATCTCAGGCCAAAAACTCCTTAAGTTGATAAGCAACTTTGGCAAAGTCTCGGGATACAAAATTAATATGCAAAAACCACAAGCATTCCTATACACCAGCAATAGACAGAGAGCCAAATCATGAATGAACTCCCATTCACAATTGCTACAAAGAAAATAAAATACCTAGGAATATGACTTACAATGGATGTGAAGGACCTCTTCAAGGAGAACTACAAACCACTGCTCATGGAAATAAAAGAAGACTTAAACAAATGGAAAAACATTACATGCTCATGGATAGGAAGAATGAATATCATGAAAATGGCCATACTGCCCAAAGTAATTTATAGATTCAATGCTATTACCATCAAACTACCATTGACATTCTTCACAGAATTAGAAAAAAACTGCTCTAAATTTCATATGAAGCCAAAAAAGAGCCTGTATGGCCAAGACGATCCTGAGAAAATAGAATAAAGCTGGAGGCATCATGCTACCTGACTTCAAACTATGCTACAAGGCTACAGTAACCAAAACAGCATGGTACTGGTACCAAAACAGACACATGCATCAATGAAGCAGAACAGAGACCTCAGAAATAACATCACACATCTACAAACATCAGATCTTCAACACATCAGATAAAAACAAGCAATGGGGAAAGAATTCCCTATTTAATAAATGGTGTTGGGAAAAGTGACTAGCCATATACAGAAAACTGAAACTAAATCCCTTCTTTACACCTTATACAAAAATTAACTGAAGATAGATTAAAGACCTAAGTGCAAAACCCAAAACCACAAACACCATAGAAGAAAACCTAGGCAATACCATTCGGGACATAAGCATGGGCAAAGACTTCATGATGAAAATGCCAAAAGCACTTGCAACGAAAGCCAAAATTGGCAAATGTGATCTAACTAAACTAAAGAGCTTCTGCACAGCAAAAGAAACTATCATCAGAGTAAACAGGCAACCTACAGAATGAGAGAAAATTTTTGCAATCTATCCATCTGAGAAAGGTTGAATGTCCAGAATCTGCAATAAACTTAAACAAATTTAAAAGAAAAACACAACCCTATCAAAAAGTGCGCAAAGGATATGAACAGACACTTCTCAAAAGAAGACATTTATGCAACAAACATGAACAAAAGTTCAACATCACTGATCACTAGAGAAATGCAAATCAAAACTGCAATGAGATACCATCTCATGCCAGTCAGAATGGCAATTATTTGAAAGTGAAGAAACAATAGATGCTGACGAGGCTATGGAGAAATAGGAATGCTTTTCCATTGTTAGTGGGAATGTAAATTAGTTCAACCATTATGGAAGACAGTGTACAATTCCTTAAGGATCTAGAACCAGAAATACCATTTGACCCAGCAATCCCATTACTGGGTCTATACCCAAAGGAATGTAAATCATTCTACTATTAAGACACATGCATACATATGTTTATTACAGTATTACTTACAATAGCAAAGACATGGAACCAACCCAAATGCCCAGCAATGATAGACTGGATAAAGAAAACGTGGTACATATAAACCATGGAATACTATGCAGCCATGAAAAAGAATGAGATCATGTCCTTTGCAGGGACATGAATAAAGCTGGAAGCAATCATCCTAAGCAAACTAACACATGAACAGAAAAAACAAACACTGCATGTTCTCCCTCGTAGGTGGGAGTTGAAGATTGAGAATACATGGACACAGCAAAGGGAACAACACACACTGGGGCCAGTTGGGGTGTGGAGGGCAAGGGGAGGGAGAGCATTAGAACAAATAGCTAATATATGCGGTGCTTAAAGCCTAGATGACAGGTTGATAGGTGCAGCAAACCACCATGGTACACATATACCCTATGTAACAAACCTGCATGTTTTGTACTTGTATCCCAGAACTTAAAGTAAAATTTTAAAAAAGAGAAAATATGAAATAAAAAATAATAAATGGCATTCAAATAGGAAGAGAAGAAGTCAAACTATCCTTGTTTGCAGATGATTTAAATCTTTACTTAGAAAATCCCAGAGTCTCTGTCTAAAACTTTTTGATCTTATAACTACTTTGGCAAAGTTTCAGGATACAGAAATCAGTGTTCAAAAATTAGAGCATTTCTATACACCAACAACATTCAAGCTCAGAGCCAACTCAAGGACATAGTTCCATTCACAATAGCCACAAAAAGAATAAAATACCTAGGAATACAGCTAACCAGGAAAGTAAAATATCTCTACAATGAGAATCATAAAATGCTGCTCAAAGAAATCGGAGATGACACAAATGTAAAAACAGTCAATTTTCATGAATAAAAAGAATTAATACTGTTAAAATGGCCATACTGCCCAAAGCAATTTACAGATTCGATACTATTCCTATTAAACTACTAATGACATTCTTCACAGAATTAGAAATAATTATTTTAAAATTCATATGGAATCAAAAATGGATCCAAATAGCCAAGGGGATCCAGAGCAAAAAGAACAAGGCTAGAGGCATCATATTACCTTACTTCAAACTATACTACAAAGCTACAGTAACCCAAACAGCACAGTACTAGTGGAAAAATAGACACATGAACTAATGGAACAAGTCATAGAACCCAAAAATAAAGCTATACACCCAGAACTATCTGATCTTCGACATGGCTGTTGATAACAAGTAATAGTGAAACATATCTCTATTGAATAAATGGTGCTAGGATAACTGGCTAGCCATATGCAGACAAGTGAAACTAGACCCCTTGCTTACACCATGTACAATGATCAATTCAAGATGGAATATTTAAATGTAAAACCTAAAACTATAAAATCTTGCAAGACAACCTAGGAAATACCATTATGAACATAAGACCTGGCAAAGATTTCATGACAAAGATGCCAAAAATAATTCCTAAAAAAACCCAAAATCGACAAATGGGACCTAATTAAACTAAAGAGCTTCTGCAAAGCATAAGAAACTATCAATTAAGAGACAACCTACAGAATGGGACAAAATATGTGCAAGCTATGCATCCAACAAAGGTCTAATATTTAGGTTCTACAAGGAACTTAGAAAAGTCAACAAACAAAAAACAAACAGCCCCATTAAGAAATGGGCAATGAACATAAACAGACATTTCTCAAAAGAAGACCTCCATGTGGCCAACAAACATATGGAAACATGCTCAATATCCCTAATCATTAAGGAAATGCAAATCAAAACTACAGTGCAATGCCATACCATACCAGTCAGAATTATTATTATTAAAAAGTCAAGAAACAACAAATGTTGGTGAGGCTGTGGAAAAAAGGGAACACATATACTTTTGGTGATAATGTAAATTAGTTCAGACAATGTGGAAAGCAGTTTGAGGATTTCCCAAAGAACTAAAAATAGAACTACCATTCAGCCCAGCAATTTCATCACTCATCATTGAGTATATACCCAAAGGTATACAAATCATTATACCATAAAGACACATTACTGTATATGTTCATCACAGTGCTATTCACAATAGTAAAGACATAGAATCAACCTAGATGTCCATCCATGGCATACTAAAGAAAATGTGGTATATATACACCATGGAATAATTCACAGCCATAAAAAAGAACTAAATCATGACCTTTGCAGCAACATGGATGGAGCTGGAGGCCATCATCCTATGCTAACAAATGCAGGAATGGAAAACCAAACACTACATGTTCTCACTTATAAATGGGAAGTAAACTTGTAGTACATATGGACACAAAGAAGGGAACAATGGACATCAGGGCCCACCTGAGGTTGGAGGGTGAGAAGAGGGTGAGGATTAAAAAACTACCTATGGAGTATTATGCTGATTACATAGGTGACAAAATTCAGCAAAATCCTCATGACACATGATTTACCCATGTAACAAACCTGCACATGTACCACTTGAACTTAAAATACAAGTTGAAAAGAAAAATACAATTTCACTGAACCTGCCATTCAAGACCCTGCCCATTGTACCAAACAATAATGACCAGTGCCATGAATGAACATTTCCCTGCCAATTAGCCAGTAGTGTGTATCTGGATCCAGTTCTGTTATTAAGTAAACTCATATAAAATTGTCAATATCACTGCGGCACTGTTTACAATAGCAAAGACCTGGAACCAACCCAAATGCCCATCAACGATAGACTGGACAAGGAAAATGTGGCACAGATACACCATGGAATACTATGCAGCCATAAAAAAATGTGAGTTCGTGTCCTTTGTAGGGACATGGATGAATCTGGAAACCATCATTCTCAGCAAACTGACACAAGAACAGAAAACTAAACATTGCATGTTCTCACTCATAGTTGGATGTTGAACAATGAGAACAGGTGGACACAGGGAGGGG
>CAUYQU010095781.1:0-67734 GCA_963574635.1 Cheracebus regulus
CTGGGTTTTGTTGGGGATCCAGAGAGAACCCCCAGTGTGGGTGGAAAGACCAGTGTACAAAGAGCCACAGCGAGGGCCAGGCCGGGACAGGCACGAGGCATGCTGGGATCAAGGGCAGGCGAGGCCCCAGCAATGCCCAGGAGAGCTGGCTGCTGGGGCAGGTGGTCCAGGGCCTCCTTCATGAGTTTGAGACCAGCCTGGGCAACATGGTGAAACCCCATCTCTACTGAAAATACAAAAATTAGCCGGGCAGAGTGGTGGGCACCTGTAATCCCAGCTACTCAGGAGACTGAGGTAAGAGAATCACTTGAACCCTGGAGGCAGAGGTTGCGGTGAGCAAGAGATCATACCACTGCAGGAATCCAGGATGGCATGAGTGAAGGCTGTGAATGGGAGAAGCAGGAGGGAAGTCACTTGACTGGAGGCTGAGCTGTGTGGGGACTCCTGAGACCCCAGGCAAAACACTGCAGGGCTGAGCATGCAGCCCAGAAGTTTGGGTTTGTCCTGGGGGCACTGGGGAATCAGGATGGTTCTACAGGGCTCTCTTTGGAAGCCCCACGTGGACAAGGATCAGCACGGATGAGACTGGAGAGTGAGGCCAGGGAGGAGGCTGGAGTCTCACTTACCCAAGAGGGGATGGGCTCAGGCCACGGGAGGAGTGGGATGGAGACGGGGTACCAGCCAAGACCCCTACCTGAGACAGGTGGCTGGGCCAGGGTGCCTGGGCTGCTCTTCCAAGAAAATGTCACTCACAATGCAACATTGGGAGGAGCTGGAACCCTCCCCAGGATGGTGCCCATGTCCTGGAGGCCCGGCCCTGGCCCTCTTCTCCTGGCTGCCAGGTGAGTGGAGCCCCCACTCCCCAGCCCAAACAGGGCTCTCTGCACCCCCGTGCTTCTCCGGGGTGTTTTCCTTCTGAAGAGTCCAGCCTGGACGGCTCCCTGGAGAACACCACGCCTCCACCTACCCTGGATTCCTCAATTTCGTTCCCTCTAATGAGCCCATCTGAGGCCGGGCAAAGCAGTGAGAAGCGCTGGCGCTTCTCAGAATCGCGCCCACAGCCAGACAGGCATGGGGCCCCAGCACGCTGCCCACTGCCTCGCCGCCTTGTAATGAGCAGGAGAAATCTGGGAATTAACGAGAACAGGAAAATTAATCACAGGTTGCCTGGCAGCGCGATTCACCCTGGGAGGCCTGTGGCAGGTTTGGAACTCAGACCCCAGGTCCAGGTTGGGGGCAGGGAGCAGAGATCTGAGCTCCAGGATCACTCCATAAACTCGGAGCCTTCCTTTGCCTGTCACACTTGGAGGCCACCTGGGACAGTTAGGGGAAGAGCAGGAGCCTTGAGGATGGATGGAATCTGAGTTCTGGCCCTGGCACCTGCTGTGTGACCTAGAGGTGAGAGCTCAACCTCTCTGAGCTCTGGAGTTTCCCATCTCTCTCTCTCTCTTTTTTTTTTTTGAGACTGAATCTCACTCTGTCACAGACTGGAGTGCACTGTATGATGTCTTGCTCACCGCAACCTCCGCCCCCCAGGTTCAGGTGATTCTCTTACCTCGGTCTCCTGAGTAGCTGGGATTACAGGCACCCGCCACTCCGCCTGGCTAATTTTTGTATTTTCAGTAGAGATGGGGTTTCACCATGTTGGTCAGGCTGGTCTTGAACTCCCGACCTCAAGTGACCTGCCCACCTGGACCTCTCAAAGTGCTGGGAATACAGGCGTGAGCCATCATGCCCGGCCGAGTCTGCCATCTTTTAAAGGAAGAAGATAACCTGGTGCGATTGTCGAGCTATTGAGATGTCATACGCTTCACCAAGCCCAAAGCACACAAACACAGTTAGGAAATGAGACCCATTCCCCTCCCCAGGAGCTCACAGTCCCACTGTCCGGAAGACTAGAAAGGTGCGCACATGGTGTTGGCCAAGGCAGCATCCCTGGATGCAGTGACCATGGCTGGGCTTCTGGGACTGCTCTGCCTTCAGCAGCCCGCAGCCCTCCCAAATTACTTCTTGGGAAAGGAGAGGTGGGAGGGCAGGGAGGGGCACGGAGGTGAGAAAGGACAGCTGCATTTGCCTTTCCAGTTTGATGGGACAATTGCGGGGGAGAGGGGAGACACAAGCTGCAGATTCTGGTTGGGGCCAAATGAGGGTGGGAGCAGGCGACCGACCAGGCTGAGAGTGCGTCTGTGTGTCCCGACATACAGGGAGGCCAGGCATTGTTCAACCCTGTGCCCCCCCAACCCCTGTCCCCTGCCCAGCCATGGCCTGCTCTGGCCCATGGTCAGCCCTGGGGTTGGCTGTAGGGTGACATAAAGTCTGTGTCCAGATAGCATCAGAAGGCACAAACAACACGGCATACCCAGAAACAGCTGCTGGGGCATTTTTTATTGAGGACAAAGATTTTCAAATGTGTTTTCAATCCCCTTGTAAGAAAGTAAGTTTGTAGAAAAGGAAGTTGACCTTCCAGCCTCCTTTGCTTCTAGCAGCCGCTTTACTGCTGGGTATGGCCAGTGCCTGAGAAGGACGTGGCCGTGACCCACCATGGGTACAGGTGAGCACAGGTGGGCTCAGCTCAGAGGTGGCCTGAGGGAAATGCCATGAGCGGGGGGCTTGTGGGGAAGGGAGATGCAGTTCGGGCCCCTGAGGTCTCTCCTGTGACCGGGAGCTGTGGCCAGGTCACCTCTAGGGTGCCCCGAGCTCCCGAAAGCTGCTTCTCCCTGGGGAGTGGGGCCCACAGGGGTGGAAGTCAGGAGGGACAAGCTCTCGCGGGCCCCAGGAGGCTTCTGAGGGGCTGGCTGAGTCAGTGCCTGCAGTCCCCAGAGCAGCGACTCTGCCGACCCCTCAGGCTGGGGGCACAGACGAGCGGCCGGAGGAAAGGGCTAACAGCAGGGCTCACGCTGACCTAAGTGGGAGCGGAGGCTGCGGGAGCCGGGCTGGGGCTGAGTCCAGGACTGAGCCTCCCGGCCATGGGGTGGATTTGGTGCTCTTGGCGTCTCCCCGAGAAGACCCTGGTGGAGGAGCCGGGCAGCCCGCCTCCGCTCTGCGGGACAGGCGTCAGCGCTGGCTACTCGGAGGCTGCACAGCCGAGATGCTCTGCTGCTCCCGGCTGCTATCAGCGCAGGCCTGGGCTTCCCCGCCAGCTTCAGCCGAGACCCAGCAGGACCTGCCCACACCCCAGGTGCACCACCTGGGCACGCAGGAAGTGCCACCCCAGAGACCCACAGGAGGGCCGCCTCCCGCCGCAGGCTCAGGCAGCTTCCCTGACGTCCTTCAAGGCCTCCGAGGGCAAGACCCGAGCCTCACGGAGCCTGCTGAGCTCAGGCCCACAGTGCCCTCTGCTCATCGGCCTCATTCCTTCCCGGCCTCCGTCTCCTGTCCTCCCCTCTGCTGCCCGGGCCTGCGCCAGCCCTGCAAGGCGGCTTCTCTCTTTCCTTGGCCTCAGTGAAGACGTGGACCAGGCCCTGGGGGTTACATGGGAGGGAGAGGGTGCTGGGGAGACCGGGTCTTCCACTGTGGCCGGGGAGAGAGCAGGGATGGGGGGGGAGGCAGCTCCGGGAGACGCAGAGGCCGCGGGAGAAAGCGCTGCACGGCCAGGTCTCCAGAGGGAAAAGACACCCTGGGTCCAGCGAGCAGCAGAGACGGCCCTCCCACTGCAGGGGGAAGGGACGTGTGGGGCACCCAGAGTGGAAGACAGCAGGTAGGCACAGCCCAGGTCACAGCCCACGCCCTGGCTTCCAGGAGGTTCCAGCAAACTCCCCGACCCGACTGTCTGTAATACACCCTGGAGACTCAGCTTCCCATCCAGGAAGCCCTCCTGGAGCCCCAGCCAGGCTCTGTGGGCCCCGGAGATTCCTCTCTGCACTTATCCGTGCCCACTCATGCCAGCACACCCCCATCAGCCTGGGAGCTCCCCCAGGGAGGGAACAGCATCCCACTCCTCTCCCTGCCCCAGGGCCCCACCCCCGGCGAGGCACGGAAGCAGACAGGGGAGGCCACAGCCAGCCAGAAGCTGGGAGCGCCAGAGGCCTGCACTCAGCCCTCCCGCCGGCCAGAGGCTGCGGTTTGGGCCAGGCCTCTGCTTGGCTTGTTGGCACAGGAGTGGGGAGCCCAGTGAGGCTGGGGGTGGCCACGTCCATGCCAAGTGAGTAAGCCTGTCGGCCAGGCCTCGGGAAAGGTTGTCCAGGTTGCTTTAATAATGAAACATTTATGACATCAAATGCTACTCCAATTAAGCCAGAAAGGTCGGGGAACCGCATCTTGTTTGTTTCCTGGGCAATTTGGTCTGACCTTTAGTTGGTGAAAGAGGCCTGCGGCTGCCTCCAGCCAGTGGCAAGAGGGACCCTGCAACTGACCCCGCCCTTCTGCTGGGCCTCTGGGACATCCCAGCCTCAGTTTCCCCATCTCTGCCATGAGTTAGGTTGGGCTCAGTGAAGGGGTGGGGCGAGGGGTCTTTGGCTTCCTTGGAACTGGGGATGAAGGCTCAGTCTGCTTGGGAAGCCTCTTGGGAAAGGGTGGGCGTGGGTCTGTTCCCCTCATCCCAGCCTTCTGCCTACCTGGCCTGGAAGCCCTGGTCCTGCTTTGGGCCCCTTGGAAGGCCAGCAGCAGAGGGGACCGCTTTACAGACCTCATGCATGGAAAGTTGCCATAGCTTGCTAAAGATGAGTTTGTCTCGGAATTGCTTGTCCACCTGGTGTTAATAGCACGTTTCCCTGCAGAAACACACACCCCTCGAGATGCCCAGTCTTGTGTGAGGCCGCGGCACCACAGGGAGAAATGAGAGCAGCACAAAGCTCTGTTTACTTGGAAGAGGGTGACGAACAGGAAAGCAAGGACTGCAATCGCCTGTATGGGTGGCTCACCCTCTGCCACACACTCACTTACTTCGCTGAAATTTTCCATCACGTGTGCTGTTATGATTCCCATTGCACAGATGGCACAATGGAGGCTCTGTGAGGGTAAATGTGATTTAACCTTGCAACAGAGTTTACATTTGATGGAGCTGGGCTTTGAACCTGGGGACTGCATCCTCCTACCCCTCACCTTCTCTGCCACCTTGGCTGGGAAGCAGAGGAGTTCTGACTCACAGCCCAGAGTCCTGTCTACACCGGATGCCATGGGAAGAACCTGCCATGGCATAGAGCAGGCGGTGAAGGCGCAGATGCAGCCCTGCCAGGGGTGGGCAGTGGGGTGGTGGGAGCAGACCTCAGAGCTTGGGGGTGGCTGGGCTCAGTGAACAGAGGAGGGGTGGAAAGCTGGTGGGGCCCCCGCCCTGCCCATGGTAAATGTGGTGATTCGTGGACAGCCATCAGCATGGGCTAGAGAAACCCAACGAGCCCAAAAAACGCCCTGCACAAAAATCTCTTTGGAAAAAGCAACGGGAAACCGAAGCCTGCCAGAGACTTCGGCTTGTGCCACTGGCTGCTCTGGAACGCATGGGGCCGGTTATTTAAGAACAACCACCCAAGAGCAACTTTAGAGCCACTTTTCCTTGTGAGGAGAAGGCAGAACGCTGAGAGGAACATAAGGAGGAGAAAAACACGGAACCTTCTTTGACGGGATCCGTGTGCCTCTTGCCAGGTTTACACTTTGAAATGAGAAGCAAATGTTGGGAAAACATGTCAGACGATCCAGGCTCCGAAACCAGTGAGAGGCTTGGAGGGAACGAAGGAGGGGTGGGGACAGCCTGCAGGAGGACAGGGGCTCCTGTCGAGGGGAAAGGGGCCTGGGCAGGAGAGCCCCAGGGGCCCCAGACGGGTGGTGACACTGTCCATCCACATCTGGACATCTGGCTCAGGAACTTGCCCAGAGCAGGTGGCCGCACTGTCACATGGAGACGGGTCCCAGGACTGGAGCCAGGAAGGCTGGGGTGCTGGGCGCAGGACCGACATGAGAACTGCCCTCCACTGTCTGCAGAGCTCCCAGGAGGCGAAGGAGCCAGAGAAGGTTCTGGAATTAGAGGGCATCTCCTTGCACCCAGCAAGGTACCCAGGACAGCACCTCCAACCTGATCACCTTGTCTACCACTTTCCTCTGGGAACAAGTTCCCGTGAGTCCCTGCAGCTTTTCCTGGCAAGTTGCCCTCTCCTGGGATCAGGCCAAAAGCCATTTTCTCCGGAAACAACAGAGGGTTCCACCTGTGTGCCTGCAGCTCCCAGGTTTGGGAGCGAACAGCGGCTACAGGTGCCCGGGGCACTGGAGGTCATCGCCTTCCTAGGGGGCCGCCTCCTGGCTCTGGTGCTTTCTGCTTCCCTGCATGCGACCACGTCTCCACCGAGCCACCTTCCCACAGGCCTCGGCACCACAGTGTGGCACCGGTCACCAGAGCGCACGGGCAGGGGCTGTGGGCCCGCCTGCACCTCACCTCCAGATGGTCCTTACACTTCGGGCCACCTGGGCTGGGCGTGAGTGCCTCATTCCTGGAGGCTCTCCTCCTGCAGGGCTGTGGGAGAGGGTAGAGCTGAGATGAGGGTCCTCTCAGCTCAGATACTCGCAATGCTCAGGCAGGTGGTGGGCTGGGGCGCCTGGAAGACCTGCTTTGCCTTGCCTCTTCGTCACCTTCCTGTGAGACGGCCCAGAGTCCCAGCATTCACGGTCTGGGGGCATTGAGAGGCGCTGGCAGTCTCTACATGCAAAGGCCCCAGCCTGGAACCCAGCTCTGGGCGGAGCGCCAGGTAGGGGCTGTAGGGGTTCCGACTTCAGGAAACCCTCTCACCCCTTTTCCGTGTCTCTCACTGGCCCCCAGGGCAGAGGCTACTTGCATGGCTGCAGGACATGTGGGCACCCCCTCACCAGGCAGGTGTGCACATTCCCACTGCTTTGGGCACCCAGGGCGTTCCGGCAGCCAATGGCACACTGACTGTGGCAGCCCCACGGCAGGGGCCAGGAACCTGGGGGGAGCGCTAGCCGGCAGCTGGATGTCAAGGTGACAGTGCCTATGCGCCCGGCACCCTCCAGGCTGCACCGCTCAGCTGATGACCTGTCATGACTCCAGGCATCACTTCCGCCTTCCTAACCAGCCTCTCGGGGCTGCTTCCTGCAAGAAAGTGCTTTCCTGTGCTTCAGTGGAGATGGAGTATGAGAATAGGTATGTGTCCGGTCTGGGGCAGGAGGATACATTGCTCCTTGAGCTGGACTTTCTACGGTGTTGTCTGAAGTGTCCAAACCTGAACTGGAACCCTTAAGAAGAGCAAGGTCTCCCAGGAGAAATCGAGGCCCGGGCCAGAGAGGCCAGGGCAGTGCTCACTCCTTTGCCTGCCACAGCCTGACAGTGGCCTCTCAGGATGTGCACTGTCTCCTCTGCAGGGGGCTTAGTGAGCCCAGCCTGACGGTGTTGTCCTGAGGATGAAACAAGAAACGGAGGCACGAACATTCTGCAGAGCTGGAAGTGCCCACACGGCCCTAGAAGGACACGGTATCTCCGTCCGCACGCCCAGCCCCTCCAGCCCCTCCAGCCCGTTAGCAGCAGGAGTCCAGGAGCAGGAGTGGTGACGTGGTTCGGGGTGATGAAACGCTACCGGCGCTCTGAAGCCCCGCCAGTGCCCCGCACCGAGCCTGCTGCACTCCTGCTGTCTTGCGCTCGTCAACAGCAGCACTCACTGCGCGTGCAGGTGGTCAGCGGCTCTCCTCCAGCCAGGGGCCAGGGGCCAGGGCTCTGACCGGATTCCTACACCTAGGCCCAGGGCAGACAGGGCTTCCCAGGCCACTTTCCCGCTCACCTCCAGGGGATGGGTGAACAAGGCCCAGCATGGCATGGGCCAGGCTGAAGGGAGAGGGCTGTGGCCAGCCAGGGTACTCCTGCCAGCAGCTGCCATAGAGGAGGGAGTCCCCTCCGTTCAAGGGCTGGGGCGCTTCAAAGCAGCATGACCTTTGCCTCTGACATCTGGGGCTTGCTGCTTCCCAAACCAGCGTGGATGGTAGTCGGTATCTTTGCTCTGCATAGGAACCACGACCACTGGTCCCTGGGGTGCTGAGGTTTTGATGAGACCCTTCTCACCCAGGGCCCAGGGTGTCAGCAGCCAGCTACATCTGACACAGGTGGGGCCCATGTGGTTTCTGCTGGGGATGAGCACTCACTTCTCACCCCCTCCTGGCCTTTGCCCACCTGTGTCAGCCCCAGAATGGAGCTTTCCTAGCAGATGGGGAAAGGCATCTTGCAGGGAAAGGGAGGCACCCGTTTTTCCCTACAGTTCATTAGATCTGGACACGTTTGTAATAACAGATGACAAACTAACACAAGCTGTTTTTAATGATATTCTAGTAAAGTTGTGTCCCAGACCCCTGGGGTGGGTTTGTCTGACTGACCCACTGGAGCCTTCTTCGTGGGAAAGGTACAGAGAAATTCTGGTGTCGAGCAGAATTCCCATTCTTACGGCAGCTCCTGTGTCATGGGATCAAGGGAGCTGGGAGCCTGTGTGAGCAAATCCCCTGTCTGGTCCCCCAGTGGAAGTGTATCGCCAGGTGGATGTGCCTGCCGGGTGAGGACAGAACAGCACCGCGCCTCTCCCATCCACTGAAGACCCAGCTCAAAGACCATCTCCTCCAAGAAGTGGTTCCCAAACCCTCTTGGCTTCCCCAGCCCTTAACAGAAATGGCCTTTCCTTCTCTAGACCCCCAGGGCCTCCTGTCGACCTCTCTCAGATGGGTCAGCCACACTCCTTGGCCCTTGTTCCACCCATGTTGCTCACCCTATGGATTCCCCCGGGACAGGACTGCTGTCTCAAGACCACAAGAATCAAGGCTGAAGCTTTCCAGTAGGAATCGTCAACATCCCAGGAGGTCCCCTGGCAAAGCAGCCTGGTGCTTCCCCATCAAATTCCTGAAGAAACATGGTAGCAGACGGCCTGGGGGCAGGAATCAAGCTGCTTTCCCCCTTGCTGGGTCCAGTAGGCAGGCAGACATCATCTCTGGCTTCCAGAGAGGCACTGAATTAACAGGTGTCTTGGGCAACCATGGGAACAAGATGGACCCATAAGGTCTTTCAGTAAAATCGAATAGGACCTGGAGATCCATGACTGTGCCTGAGGACACGGCGTGGAGCCTGAACAGAGTCTCAGCATCAGGCCTACGCTGCCTCCTCCTACCTCGTGGTTTCCTCCGTCAGGTGGGGGAAGACAGAAGACAGATTTCCCAGCCTGGCAACACCTAGATCCGGGAGGAGAACCTCATCTCCTGGGTGACCTGCTGACGGTTTGCAAGTGCACGCTGTGGAGCTATGGACTTTGCTGGTCCTCGATCTGTGTCGACTGGACCAGAATCTGGATCTGGGTAAACTGAGGCTAGGGGCTCCCAGACACTGGACAGGGTGCAGGCAAGGTCAGCACTGGGGACAACGCAACATCCCCATTTCCAGGTGAGCAGGGATGACATCCCTGCAGAAGCCAGCCACCCACAGGCCACCCTGCTCTTGAGGACTGAGTCACATCCTACTTAGTAGCTTGGGGATGGTTTTACTTTGCAGTTAAGTAATCTTTAATAAGGTAATTAAAAAGGAAAAAGAGGAAAAGCAAAGGCAAATGAGGTAACCACGCAGGAGCATTATTGCCAGGGAGGGGCTGGCCGGAGGCGACAGCAGCCCTTCCAGGTTTGGCCTCAAAACCAACTAGGGCCCCTGGTGCTTCTGAAGGGTCTCTGGCTGGCACCGTTCCAGACCCAGTTCATCTCTACTTGCCAAAGGTGGGGTTTGTCTGCTTCCCCAGACAGATGCTGCCAGGGTCCCGAGAGTCAGCTTGGGGAGGGTGAGCAGAGGTCGGGGTGGGGAGGGGAGAGGAGATTCCAGGCCGGGATTTCACTCAGGCTAGAGAAGCGGGTGGATCCACAAAAGCCGGCTCTGTGGTTTGGAGAGGATCCTGGGCCCCATCTGCATAAAGAGCTCTGGACAGTGACAAATGGATAGTGACAAGTCATATCAGCTCTGTCCTTTCATCCTTGCAGTGGCTCCAGCATGGACACAATGTCGGCTCCACTTTAGGGAGCAGGAAACTGAGGCCCAGGAAAGTGGGTGGTTTTCCAAGGGCATCCGCCAAGGAGGGGTTGTGGGGAGGGCTGGCCCAGGCTTCAGGCTTCATCCCTGCTGCTCCCACTCTACCGGGAAGCCTTGTGGGATGCAGCCTGTGGCTGAACCTCTTCCTATCCAGCAGCATGGGAACCTCTTCCCGTCTTTTTCTCATGAAGAAAATCAAAAGCAAGGATCTCCACTTCTCGGAGCAAGTCTCTACCCCCTCTTCTAATTCACTGTGTCCTGGACCCCATCTATAAGGGGCCATCCTTCTGTGCCCAGCACCAACTCTGTCCCTGAGACCTCGGCTGCATTCACCTTTCTCTCTCACAATTCACAGTTTTCTGGAATTTTTCCTGGTGCTGTTTCCACTGACTCCTCACCAAAGCTCATCTCCCTCATGCCTCCCAGCCATTAATCTGGACATCATAAGGCCAAGAAAGCTGAGTTCTAGAACTTTCCATCAACCAAAAGCATTATCTTTCACAATAAAAAGATGTGCAGGTTTGAGGATGGTTTCAGAGAAAGCTGCAGGATTCCAAAGCAGAATGTAGTCTTTGGAAGCCTAGGTGCGTCTCTGCCTGGCTGTGTCATGCTGCCTGCATCACATTGCTGTTCTGAGTCTTTATCTTCTTACCTAAAATTGGTACGGTTATGATGAACATTGAGCAAGGAAATGCAATACTGAACTCAATGCCTGGCACACATCAGCTAGATCGGCAGTACAAGCACCTGCCCTTCCTTCGTGACAGGCAATCCGACCCAAAACTTTCATCCTCCTACCTTTCCAACTGTCCATTCATCTATCCACCCATCCATTCTCTTATTCATTCTGTTATCCATCCATCCATCTATCCATCCATCCATCCATCTATCCATCCATCCATCCATCCATCTATCCATCCATCCATCCATCCATCCATCCAGCTATCCATCCATCCATCCATCTATCCATCCATCCATCCATCCATCCATGTATCCATCCATCTATCCATCCATCCATCCATCTATCCTTCCATCCATCCATCCATCTATCCTTCCATCCATCCATCCATCCATCCATCGATTCATCCATCCATCCATCCATCCATCTATCTATCCATCCATCCATCCATCCATCCATCTATCCATCCATGTATCCATCCATCCATCTATCCTTCCATCCATCCATCCATCTATCCATCCATCCATCCATCCATCCATCCATGCATACATCTATCCATCCATCCATATATCCATTTATCTATTCTTCCACCCATCCAATCATTTCTCCATGTACTCAACCATCACTCCCGCCCTCCCTCCCGCCAACTAACCCACCATACAAACGTTCACCCCATTTGCGACCCCATCCCACATTTGTCCTTCCGTGCATCCAGGCACTCACCCATCCCCCTACCCATTCTCCTATCTCTTCTTTCAACAAACCTTCCTTCCTTCATTCCAATCCTTAGCCCTAGATTATGTCACGGCTCTGGATTTCTGTAGCATGAGTTCACTGCTCTTACAGCTCCTCATAGCGGCCTCTCAAATTCAACTTCTTCCTCCCAAACCGAGACCTTTTCTGAGAAGCCCTCAGAAGGCCCTCTCCACTGTTCTTTGGCAAAAGGTTTTCCTTCATGCTCTTCAAACTACAGCCTCCCCTGGCCCCTCCCTCCTCACGTCCCACGTTACTAAGCATGTTGCATTTTGGGGCCAAGAAGTAGCAGCAGGGCCATTACCCATCCTTTTTGACTTTGTTTCCTGAGAGATAACTGAACAAAAATAACCCATTGTCATGGGGTCCCTGTCACAGCTACAAAGGCTCTGGAGGCCTGGCCCTCTGGGTCACAGATGCTTGCTCACCTGGCCCCCACTGGCACTGAGAAGGACAAGTTTAGGGTTAGAAATGCACAAACAACCCAAGATGAGTTGAGAGTATTTTTCTGTTTTTCTTTTCCTTTTCTTTTTTTCAGTGATGCTCAAGCCTGAAGTTCTTTTCAATATGTCAGGCTTTTCAAAAAATGATTAAAATGAACTGGCTTACTAAATAGCACTGCTTCAGACTTTAATTGAGCAAACTGTAACATTTTTATCATTTTATAAAGCCCTTTTTAATGCAGACCGCCTGCAAGGAGACCAAACACCGAGGCTGGAATCGTGTCCTCTCTGTATTTGTTACCCTGAAGATGTTCCCAGATTTTACAGAAATAACAAATTTCATTAGAAGTTTGGGTCTGTGCAGCCACGCCACGCGTCTCTGACTTTCCAGTTTGCAGTGTGAGAAGCTAACCCCACTGTCATTTTTCAGCCCTGCCAACTCCCAACCACACGTTCATACCTTCCTCGCTTCTGTGTAAATGTAGACCTTGCAGCAACATTCAACCCAATATGTTTGTTTTACATGAGCCCAAAAAACGTTGTTCTAATAGGCATAAACATATTTTCTCAGCGGCACGATGTTTTCATCCTGTAGCTTCCAGTTTCACAGGTCACTGCTTTGTGTTGCTTGCCACAGGTCGTGTCCTCAGCCACCGGGAGTTAGTCGGGAGGCATCTGAGCTGGCTTTGCCCCGTACAGGCTGTCATCTGTTGACATGTTGTTTGTGCCCATCAGGCATCCAAGCCTGGCCTGGACACCCCTCCAGTGACACCTCATTAACAGAGGTGAGGCTTCCAGCCCCACAAATTATGTCTGCCATAAAACTACCTCGAAAGTGAATTATCAGGTCCAAGGCCCGTGACCTGTCTTGGTGGCCATCTGATGGCCTGGCTCCATGTTGGAAGCAGAGGTGGGTAGAGCCCGAGTCAGCCTGTGAAGCGGGCCAGGCCCTGCGGCCCCGGCTGACAAAGTCATGACGGGCACACGGCCAGTCAGGATGAAGCCTGAGAGCCGAGGGAGTGGGGTATGGCAGGGGTGGGAGCGTCACCTGGTTTGTCCCCTCTGGCCTCTGGAGTCTGGCTACAGAGTCAGGTGGGGTCACGGGGGCAGGTAGTTCCTCTCTGGCTCCTCCTGCAGCCCATCTTGTTAATTCTGTTCTCTGGAGGCAAGAGAGGATTTGATGAGGACCGTGGAGCCCACAGCATAGAAAGGGCATCGGTCTGTCGGAGCCACCAAAGCCAGCATCCTAACACTAGTCCGTCTGGGGGCCGTTCTGTTCAGCAATTGGCCTTCGGCTGGATTCTGAGAGCACCCCCAGTTCCTCCTCTCTGAGGATCCAAAAGGGAGGGAAGCTGTGGTCAGAGACATCGAGGGCCGCCTCTGGGCTGTGATTTCAGCCTCCGGGTGCTGCCGGTCCCGGGATGGGTTTGTGTCTCCTGCTTTGCACACAGGCAGCACAGGTGCAATTGCTCTCAGTGCACTTTGGGTGGCCAGTTTTTTACCAAGGACTGGAAGTAGGGCCACCAACCATCTCGGCTTGCCTGGGACTGACTTTTCTGGGATGCAAGACTTTCAGGGTTAAAATTAGGACAGTTCCAGGCACACCAGGGAGGCAGACAAGCAGTGTTTGTGCCACCGCCTTTAGTGAAGTTAGTTTCTGTGGGGACCAACGTGGAATGTATCTCTCCTCCACCACGCTGCAGGAGTGTGGATGCCAGGGCACATCCTGCGTAATGCCCTAAGTGTTCCCTGGCTGCTTCCAAGTGCCAAGGGATGTTCTCTCTACTTCTCCCCACCAGAGTTAGGCACACCAGCACCCTATTGCCATGGCCATTCTCAGTCCTCAGCACCAGGGGACTGGCACCCAGGGGCTTGATTCCATGAGTAACTGCCCTTCCCAAGAGGCCAGTGCTGTCAACGCACACGGGAAGACACCAAGGCCAGAAGGGACAAGACTGGCCACCATCACTCAGTGAGGCGCTGGCACTGTGGGGACTGGAGGGACCCCAGGGCACTGACCCCCCAGCCCAGGGCTTTTTCTACCCCGCATCGTGCCTGGACCTGGCCCCAGCAGACCTCCCACACTCTCCTCTCAAGAAGCCGGGCCGACTTTCAGTTCAGCTGAGGTCACCCAGAACTCCCAGCAGCTTTTGTCACATCCCGCCTCATGCTCCCATCAGTGCAAATGCCCCCAGCCGCTCTACCGCCAAACTAGCAATCTTCCGAGCCCCACGCTGTGAAGAACAAAGGTCCAATTCAGCCTCCTGGGCAGGGAAGGGGTCTCATTAAGGCCCTGGCAGCCAACGTGGGGGCTGAGGTATTGTTTTTAATGGAAAAACAAGAATTTGCAGTTATGTGTTAGATTAAAGGCTTTATCCTGGGGAATTAATCGGATTGCTACTGGCTTTGAGTTGTGTAGCCTTTGACTTCACATCCTCAGAAATGTCACAGACCAGGGCTGGGAAATTGGTTAATTTCTCTTCCTGGTATTTAATGAAGGCCTAGCCAGCAGTGGCACGGTGTCTCTGCCCTAGGGCAGCTGTGAATTACCTCTCACCTGCACTGGTGACGGTCCATGAGCATTCACCTGCCCATCCCTGTCCTCCGCTAATCCATCCAAGACACACTGCGAGATTCATCCTCGGAAAACACTGCTCCGGTCACGAACTGCTCAGAAGCCTGGGTCTGTCCACTGCCTCCAGAATAATCTTCAAATTCTCCTCTTCCCTGAGCACCTGTTTCAACAAACTTCAAACTTTTTATCGGAGTATAATACACAGGTGGAACAGTACATGGATTGGAAGGGTACATATTGAATTTTCACAGAGTAGCGCCAGCTCCCCAGAAAACCCCCCACCATACCTCCCTTCCTGTTGGCAGCCTTCTGTCCCAGGGGTGACAGTTACCCTGCTTTCCATCCTAGTTTTAAGTTGTTTTTACATTTTTATATATGAAATTATACAGCATGTTGTTTATGCTTTTGTGTTCAGTTCAATATGCTTTAAAAAGGTGACCTCTCCTTCCAGCTATGTGTACCCCACACAGCTGGGAAATAGCACACACCTCCCAGACAGGCCTCACCATGCGACCCTGCTCCCCTGGGCATCCCTCATGCTTCAAATCCTTGACCATCCCATCAGGAGCCCCCTCTTCCAGGAAGCCCCTTTGGATTCCCCTACATGCTGAGAGTGCCCTCCTATGGAAAGAAACTTCCCCTTGCCACTCCCCTACCCCACAGATCAGGGTGAATCTCTGGGTAGACAAGGAGCTGCTCAGGGCTGGGGACTCCTGGGGGCACCTGTGCATAAACAGTGCTGCTTGCCACTCCGCAAGGCATGAGTTTGCTTCTCAGTGCCGTCATGGATCTCAGGTGGTGGTACGGTCTCCTGGGAAAGAGAGGGAGGGAGTGGGAAAGAGGAGGGGAAGAGAGGGGGGAAAGAAGAGGATGGCTGCATTTCTGAAGGCCTACGACAAGCAAACCCTGGTGGTCACTATGCTGCCATTACCTGGCTCGATCGTCTCAGCCACCTCCTGAGCTGAGTTCAATTTCCCTACAAGCTGTGTGGCCCTGCACAGGTTACATCACGTCTCTGAGCCTCCGTTTTCTCCTCTGTAAAGTGGGGATCATGGAACCCAACTTGCAGGCTGCTGTGTGGATAGGCGATAGTGAGGCCAAGAGCTAGCCTGGAGCTGGAGGCACGGGAGGCCACCAAGTCACAGCAGCAATCACGACCTGATGTCCTGTCTTTGCATCTCATCTCGAGGAAGGAGGAAAGCCAGAGAAGCCCTTCCCACCCCTGGAGGAAGCTGGGTGAGTGGCTGGAAAGCTGCCTGCAGCCCCAGCAGCCTCCGGCTTCCCCGAGGAAATCTCAGCACCTCTTTCCTCCTCTTGTGGAAGCTGAATAGCTCTGGAAGCCCCCGCAGCTAAGCAGGGGCCATCCGACTTCTTCCAATCCTGTCCAAGCTGAGGGTCCTGCCTGGGGGGAGGACAGAGCCATGGAGGCTCTGGGCATCCCAGCACCCCTTCCCTGAGGTCTGGATGGCCCCAAGAGTAGGGGACACATCAGAACTGCCTGGGAGCTGCCAAGAGTTCAGAACTCTGCGTGCAGACACAGCGGTCCGGTTGCTGCTCAGCTGGAGTGAAAGCCAGGGTCGGTGGGGCCACAGGTGCAGTTTCTAAGGAAACGTCTTTCCACCCCCACTTTCACTGTTGGTGGCTGAGACCCCAGAGTTCCAGCTTCCATTTGGCAAAAATCTGTGAACGTTAGTTCCTTATTTCATACCCAACAAATACCCTAAATGGACTGAAGATGTTATAAATGACAAATAGCTAGAGCATTAGAAAAGAGAAGAAAAATACTAGACCCTCAGATAGGGAAGCCTTTCCAAGCAAGATGCAAAGTTCAGATGCTGTGAAGGAAAATAATAACCAATGTAAGATCACGAGATTACTGAGTGCTGAAAGACACATACACACGCACACACATGCGCACACATGCACACACACGCACAGATATACACACAAATGCACAGATGCACACAAACACCCACACACACACAGGCACACGCACAGATGACACGCACCCACACACATGCATAAACACGCACACACATATGCACACGCACACATACACCACATGCACACACGCCACATGCACACCACAGGCACAGATGCATACACACGCATACATGCACACACATACGCACATGCACAGATGTATACACACATGTACAAACACGCACACATGTGCACACACATGCACAGGCATGAAAACCACACACGCACATGCATGTACACCACACACACACACACACACACAGGCGCACAAGCACGCACAGAGACTAAAGTTAAAAGATAAATGAAAACTGGAGAAAATAGTTGAACATTTCTGATAGAGGAGCAAGACCCTTAATAAACAAAAATCTGATAAATTAATTGAGACAACTCTCAACAGAAGAATGGACCAGGGCTCCGAGGAGGCCGTTCGCAGAAGAGGAGTGAAAACAGCAGGAAGCCTCTGAAGAGCTTCTCCACCAGAAAATTTTCAAGCACTCAATGAAGCCATGGGATGTGGGGTTCCTTTTGCTGCGGACGCTGCCCCGCACGTTCCTGTTTGACAGTAGCTGGGGCTGACAAGGGTGTGAGCACAGGCGCAAGCGTATGCATCCCAGTTACGTGCACGCCTGTGTCGGGAGTGTGCTTGGGAAGAATCTTCCGTGATGAAAAACGCAGCAGCCCACGGACACAGCAGTGGGTGGTAGGGACCTGGCATGACTTGCTGCAGTGTCTCCCTCTGGGTCTTGCAGGACGTGTCCCACCCACGTGTGCCTGTTCATTTTTAATGCTCTCACCTTGGGGCACCTCCCATCACCCTTTCGAAGAGAGGTGGGGTCCAGGGCAGGACCAGCGCACATGGGGCCCTCCTGCTGTGACCGCTCCCTGCAAAGCCTTGTCCCCCGCTGGGTCCGCCTCATTCTGGGGGACACCCCCAGATCTCAGGCAGTGCATGTGCGTTCAGGACTGGGTGCACTCACGGCTCTCAGAGTGAGTTGTCCCAACCAAGGGGTTGGGACCTTGGCCAGGCAGGCTCCGTGACGCCCTCCTGTGCACGAGCTGATTCACACGCATGCCCATGGGGCCTGTCACAGTTCTGGGGATGGGGGCCCAGGATAAGCTGCCCTCAGCCTTTCCGTGGGGCCCAGGGTCTGCCAAAAGGAGCGGGTGCTGCCGGCCTTCCAGCTGGTGGCAGCTTCCCTGGAGAGAACCCCGCCTTCCATGCAGGTGGCCACTGTGCTACACACCCACGTGGGTGGCCTGGGCGGCTGGGCAGGAGGTCTCGGGCATCCCTGCCCTGAGGGTTGCCCACCAGGTGGCCTGGCTCCAGGGCTAGAAAGAGAGGACCCTCCCTGCCTGGGATTTCTCTCCAAGCCCACAGCGCCTGGGAAAGGAAAGCAGCCCCTCGTCTGCAGCCGCAGCTCACGGTGCCCCCTAGCGGGATCCCGGCTGGCGGCAGCTGCAAGCGCCGGGCTTCGGGGTGGGTGGGGGCGGCCTGGCCTTGCTGCCCCTGCGCCCCTCCAGCCAGGGGCCTGGGGCCTGGTGCACCGGGAGGAGGAGATGCCTCTAGAAATGAATAGAAACAAGAAAGAGCGAGGAGGACCCCAGGACCAGACATGCAGAGGAGGGAATGAGAGAAAGGGAGGGAGGGCGAGGAACGGGGGAAAGGAAAAGGAAGAAAGGGAGCAGGGAAGGAAAGGACAGAGGCCAGAGACCCAGGAGGGAGAAGAGAGGGGCAGGGAGGAAGGGAAGGAGCCGGGGGAGGGCAGGAGGGAGGGGGGGAAGGAGGAGGGAGGGAAGCCCTGGACCAAGGCAGCGGGAGATGGAGCTGGGAAAGACCCCAAGGGTGTTCCCACACCTGACGCTTCCACTCATCCGCCAAGCCATTCGGACACACATCTGCCTCACACTCTGGAGGCGACACTTCTTGTCTGTGAATGGGTTTGCACACCTGGCCCCTCCCTGCCCCAAGGCAGGTTGCAAATCCCTTAAACTTGGTAGATGCAGTAGCAGCCACCGAGATGGCCTCTGGAGTGTCTGGCCTCCTGGTTTTCACACCCAGCATAATTCCCTCCCGTTCAGTGGGAGCTGGCCTTAGTGATGGCCTCTCATGAGCACACTAAGCAGACATGATGGGACATCACTTCTAAGATCAGGTTTTAAACACTGGCTTTCACCTTTGGGTCACCCCTCCATCAGAGCTCTCGCTCTGGGGGACGGAAGCTGCCATGCTCTGAGGCTGCCCTGTGAGGAAGCCCGTGTGGCCAGGGACCGGGGCCTGCCTGCAGCACACACAGGCTTGGGAGTAGAGCATCCCCACACCAGTCGAGCCTCTGATGAGACTGCAGCCTCAGTCAACAGCCTCACCGCAGCCTGTGATAGACTCTGGGACAAAGGCACCCAGCTGAGCCATCCAGGCATTCCTGCTGCTCACAGCCTGTGAGCTAATGAATGCCTATGTTCCCTAACTGCTAACTGGTGGGGTTACTTGTTACACAGTCACAGATAACTAATACAGGAGGCCCTCAGAGAAAACACAGGGCTCTGCCTCTGAGGGAGTGTGGGCACTGGCTGGTCACTCTCTGGACACTGTCTTCTTGGGAGCTCTCTTAGTTTCAGCCTTGGAGTTCCAGATGGGGAAACTGAGGCATGGAACAGGGTGGTGTTTGCCTGAGGTCGCTCCTGCTTTGGTCAGGGGCTGGAGTGCTTCCTTGGTGGGCCTGACTTTGGGAGCTGGAGATGCGAGGTCCCCAAGGGCTCTGCTGGGGGACACGTGCTGCAGCCTGCGGGGGCAGTCACAGGAGAAGGTCCTTGGATCCTGGCAAGGGCAGGCACAGGGCAGGCGCTGGCCAGGAGGGCAGCTTCCTTCAGTCTCCCCCAGCTCCCCACTCTCCCAGCCTCATGATAGAAGTGGCGTGCAGCAGGCAGGGTTGGAGGGAGTGGGGCCGGGGTCAGGGCGAGGGTGTGCACTGGTCTCTGTGATTTGGCTAAACGGTGGTACCGCAGGTGGCTTAGAAGGCTTGAGTCCCCTCCCACTCCTCCCCACTATAAGTGAGGAGCTAGGGCCCGGGAGGGAAGGAAATGGTGCAAGGTCACAGCAGAAGCTCTGTAGAGTGGCGAGCAGGGCCACCAAAGCCTCCAAGTCCAGGGGTCCTGGCAGCAGCTCTCCACTGACCCCACAAACCCTTACTACATCTGGAGACCAGAGCTGCCAGGAAGGACAGGGAGCAGGGAGCCAGACACACCCACATCTGCACCTCAGGTCTGATGCTAATGGGTCTCCCCACTTCCCCACACATCCTCTTTGGGCCTCAGTTCTGAGCCATGGTGGGCACTCTGGGCACCACACGCAGGATAAATGGTGATGTAGGCTCACCAGATAAGACACAGGATACCTGAGGAGAATCGCTTAACCCGGGAGGCGGAGGCTGCAGTGAGCTGAGATCGCACCACTGCGCTCCAGCATGGGCAACAGAGAGAGATCCTGTCTCACAAAAACAAACACAATACAGGATGCCTGATTGAATGGGAATCTCAGATAACCAATGAATAATTTTTAGGTATAAGTATATTTGTGCAATATATGGGATATAGTTATACTGAAAAAGTATCCATCCATTGTTTATCTGAAATTCCGACTTATCAAGGTGTCCTTTTTCCCATTTGCAAAATCCGGCAATTCTATGACAAGGGCAGGGAGGCTCTACACGATGGCTGTGAGCCTCTGGCTTTGAGCCATGTCACACTATTCCTTTCTTGGGTATGGGAGTTGGGGACTTAGCAGGGAAGAGCCGGAGTCTGATAACTAAGCACCAGCACTCCTTGTTAATAACTAAACACCAGCACCCCTTGTTGATAGCTAAACACCAGCACCCCTTATTGATAACTAAACACCAGCACCCCTTGCTGATAACTAAACACCAGCACCCCTTGCCATCTTGGGCTGGATTTCAGCCCTTGCCTCTTCACCCCAGGCCTTGAGCAGGGAACCAGTGGCACAGTGCTTTGAAGACAAGGTGAATTGGGATGTCTTGAAGGGTAATGAGCTCCCTATCATGGGAGGTATGTCAGAGCTGAGAATGTGATCGTGGGAGAAGAGGGGAGGGCATAAGCCACTCAGCTCACCAGTGGGTCTAGAAAGAAGTCACCAAGGACTCTCCTGGGAGCCCTTGGAACAAATCTTGAGTGCTGAGCAGGGATGACCCAGAGGGGAGCAGGTGAGGGAGGTGCAGGAAGAGGAGCAGGCCCTGCAGGGGCTGACAGAGGTGCACAGCAGGGTGTAGCTGGGAGATGGTGGCAAGAGGCTGGATGAGTTTCCTGTCGCTGCTGTAACAAATCACAACTAACTTAGCAGCTTGAAATAACACAAGTTCTTCTGGAATCAGAAAGTCGACATGGGGCTCATGAGGCTAAAATTGAGATGTGCTCAGGGCTGGGTTCCTCTGGAGACTCTAGGAGAGTCTGCTCCTGTGGCTTTTCCAGCTGCCACAGGAGGCTGCATTCCTTGGCTCATGGCGGCATCATTCTACTATCTTGTCCACTGTCATAGCTCCTCCTCTGACCCTGAGCCCACTTCCCTGCTGACCTCCTTCCTACCTTAAAAGAACCCTGTGATCTCACTGGGCTTACCTACGTAATTCAGGATCATCCCAGATCATCCCCCACCTCAGGGTCCTGAATAGCATCTGTAAAGTCCTTCTTTCACACAGGGTGACAGATTCACAGGTCCCAAGGGCTGGGACACGGGCATCCTTGAGGGACATCCTATGATTTTCTCAACAAAGGCAACTGGCAAGCCTGTCAGGGGCTAGTCAGAGGTGGCCTTGGAGCCCAGTTTCAGGGATGCAGGTCTTTTCTTGAACCCCTGGGGAGCCACTGGTAGGTTGTAAGCTGGGTCCCCTCCCCAGGGCCTTGCACCTAATCTGAGTAGGGCCAACTTCAGGCCCCGCTGGTCGGAGTGGGTGTGGGTCCGGGGCAGCCCGAGCCCCCTGTGGCCCTGGTGTGGCCAGTGGAGGTGGGTGACTGTGTGCTGGGACTGACCCCCCATGAGCATCAGCAGCAGAGCTCGGCGGGGTGGGGGGTGGCAGCTCACCTCCACTGCGAGGCATGTAAAACACGTGCTTCACATTAAGGCTGCAAGAGTGTGATTCCCATCCCAGCCTGGCACACCGCAGGCACCTGCTGCAGGCAGTCCTGGCAGGGCTCAGCAGCTGCTGCAGAGTTCCAGGACTGTGAGCTCTGCCTGTGGAGAGCGAGGCCTTCAAGGCTGATGCGACGGGCGGGGAGGGAGGAGGGGGATGAGCACAAAGTCCCCCAGTCCCCAGCCTCAGCCCCAGCAGGCAAGGTCTGCTCTCCACAGAGCCTGGCATTTGGGGAATGCAGCCCATGGACCCCAGCCCCGGTAGCTGGAAAGGTGGAGCTAAGGTCCGCGGTGAGGCGCTGCAGAGCCCTCTTAGGCACAGCACGGGGGAAGCTCAGCTTGCGGGGGCCTCTGTCCCCTCCTCTGCTTTTGCCTTATTTTGGCCCTCACCTTCCATCACAGGGGGTGGGTCCCTGTGGGGACTCCATGGGGGACCTGAGGATGCCCCTGTTTCTGTGAGTCCAAAGAGAATGCATCCAGCCCCTCATCGGGAGCCCCAGCGTGCTGACCGTGGGGCCTCACTCTGGTCCAGAGCAGAGGCTCTCCTGCCCCCAACCCGTCCAGACTGATTTTCTTTTTTTAGATGATTATTTTTATTATTTTCTGAGACAGAGTTTTACTCTTGTTGCCCAGGCTGGAGTGCAATGACATGATCTCGGCTCACTGTAACCTCTGCCTCCCAGGTTCAAGCGATTCTCCTGCCCCAGCCCCCCGGGTAGCTGGATTACAGGCTCCTGCCACCACGCCCAGCTAATTTGTGTATTTTTAGTAGAGACAGGGTTTCACTTTGCAGGCCAGGCTGGTCTTGAACTGCTGTCCTCCTGATCCACCCACCTTGGCCTCCCAAAGTGCTGGGATTACAGGTGTGAGTCACTGTGCCCAGCCTTAATTGTTATTTTTTAAATTTTTTATTTTTTGAGACGGAGTCTCACTCTGTCACCCAGGCTGGAGTGCAGTGGCATGATCTCGGCTCACTGCAACCTCCGTCTCCCAGGTTCAAGTGCTTCTCCTGCCTCAGCCTCCCGAGTAGCTGGGATTGCAGGCACCTGCCACCACGCCCAGGTAATTCTTGTATTTTTAGTAAGATGGAGTTTCACTACTTTGGCCAGGATGGTCTCAAACTCCTGACTTAAGGTGATCCACCTGCCTCAGCCTCCCAAAGTGCTGGGATTCCAGGCGTGAGCCACTGCTCCTGGTCTAGACTGACTTGCAAACCCTGTTCTCCATCCTGCGCCCACCCTGGTCCTCACTCGGAGACGTCGTGCCATTCCCTCCCCACAGGAGCATCCTGCCTCCGGCTCCACCTCAGAGCCCCACTGTCCTTCACCTTCCTGTGCATTCTTCTCTGAGTCTTTTCAGGAACCCACTTCTTCCCACTGCCCAATCGGGTCCATTTCGTGCTGTTCTGGGCTCTCAGAAGCCTGAGTTTCTACCACGGATGTGGTGGTGATTGCACCCCATCTTGGAAGATGTCTGGGAATTTGCACGTCTCCACCCACCCTGCCCCACGCCCAGCTCAGAACTGCTGGTCTCCTGGCACTGGGTTGCTTTGGACATTCATGACTCTGACATTGAACAATGTTGCTAGGACACCCGCCCTTACAGCCCTGATGCCTAGAATAGCCCCCGTGCCTGGAAGTGGCTCCCTACAGCTACTGAGTGAAAGGAGGAGTCCGGAGTTGAATAACGCTGAGAGATGGGGCCAGGGGGAGGTTCCGAATTTGTAAGTTCCTAGGGGAAAAGGTTGTGAAAGAGCTCATGCAGAAGGGGACATTTGAGCTGGGTTGTAAAGGCTGAGTAGGAGTCTGTGAGAGGGAAAAGTGGAGACATTCGTGCTAGAATGAACGCTTGTGTCCCTGTGGACCAGGGTCAGCACATGACAGCTCAGTGTCCACGTTCTTCCTGAGACATCTTTTTGCATGGCTTTTGAGCTAAGAATGGCTTTCCATGTGTGAAAGCTTGTCTTGTAAAAAGGCAAAGAAGAATATGCAGCAGAGACTGTATGCAGCTTGCAGTGCCTGAAACATGAACTCCCTGGGCCTTTACAGAAAGGTTTCGTGATCCCTTTCTGCACAAAGGGGAGGATGTACACGGGACTGAACCTCTCCTAGGAGCCCGGGGAGGGCTGAGGATGGGGCTTGAGCTGACTCACACGTGGAGGAGAGAGCTATGGATGCGGACCCTCCACCCATTACTGCATGAGCAAGGCAAGCCCCTGCCCCTCTCTGGCCTCAGTGGATGATGGCCTGTTTCTCACAGGGAAGCGGGAGTGCTGGATGAGATCACTGCTGTCACAGAGTTAAGCAGGCCCAGCCAGGGGGCCCAGCGCTCTCTGCAGCCAGATCCGTGACCCTCGGGCCTGGGAGGGAGAAGACTCCCACACTAGGTTTCAAATTAGCCGTATTTTCCACCGGCTGCCTGAGTCTGGAGGGACCCAGCAAGCTGATGTTCCAAGCTTAGAAATGTTTCAGCTCTAACGATTTGGAATTCTGGCGGTTTCTTTTAATCCCACTGTGTTTACCTCAATCAGCGATCGAAGGTTGGCTGGGATGGTTGTCATGTTCTTCTGTGATTAGGGCTCTGGCAGGCAGGCCTGTTTTCCAGGAAAGGCCACTGTTCCCTTTCTCTGCGCCAGCTGACCGTGCCTTTGCAGGCCCCGGGATGCCAGACGGGGGTGCGGGTCACAGCAGCAGACACTGGCGGACAGCAGGCTCCTCGTGCCACTCTGGTGCTTTGCATCTGCTCCCGCTGTGTCCAGTTGTCACTGTCGGCTATGCTTCCTGAAGACAGGGGCCATTTCTGACTTACCGTCTTAGTGTGGATTCGCCCAGAAGCAGAACTTGAGACAAGGTTTTAATACAAGAAGTTTCTTTGGATGGTGATCCCAATAAATACAAAAAAAAAGGCAGGACGCATTTCCAAACAAGCTGCCACTGGGAGAAACTGAGGCATAGTCCCCCTGGGGAACGCCAGGAGTCAGTGTAGGGCAAGTGTCCCTAAGCTACCCCATGCGGAAGTGGGGAGTGCTGGGGTCCCGAGAATGTGCACTTCCTAGTGCTTTGGGTGCGTGCGTGGCACAGACACCAGCAGCTTCAAAGAATGCACCTCAGGCAGAGGCCGCGACTGGCAGCTGGACAGCGGCTGGCACGCTCTGAAACGCTGGCTCTGAGGGGATGTGGCAGGCACAAGACATCTGCTCCTATCACGTGCACATCTCCTCCTAGCGGCCACGCCTATGCCACAGCCGCTGCGTGCATGGCTGGTCCTTCAAAGCTCTGCGGTACGTCATGGCCAAATGACTCCCCTTTGAATGGACAGGGAAATGGCCCAAAGTGCTGGGAATACACGCAGATGACTGGTACCCTGATGGCATGACCCGCCTGGATTTCTTTAGTGCCTGCTCTGTACCAGGCCTGGGAATGCCTAGAGGACGATCACCCAGGCAGGTCCCCAGCTCCCCTGTGTCTCCTCCAGGGCTCAGTGGACACCACCCAGAGAAGGTGTTCATGAGGTATGGGCTGAGTTCCAAGAGGCTGAGCAATGTCCTGCATCAGGAGTGTCCAGAGGGCCAGGCTGGGGGCCTTAATTAGCAGGCAGAGCAGATGGGAGGGGGGCTTGTGATGGACTACGGAGGCCAGGCAAGGCCTCTGACTTGGGGGGGGGAAGGGGTTGGCCTGTGTTGTAAAGCGCCTACGGGCTGATGGGCTCGGGTCCTAGGGGTGCCCCTGACCCTAAGTGCACACTCTGCAGCCCAGGGACCTGGCCTGAGGGGAGGTCCAGGTGGTTGTGGGAAACACAGGCCATGTCACGTTCTGTACAGTGGCCCCAGTTACCGACGCTGAGGCTGCAACCTCCCCCTCCCTCCCTGACGGGCTGAGTCCTGCTCAGGGGACACCTGCCCTTCTCTCACTGTCTGCTGTGCACCGCGGCTGGGAAGAACCAGGCCTAAGAACTCCACTCTGCAGGTGCAATGCTGAAGTGGCCTTGCTGGTGAGTGACCAGCAGACCTGGCTCCTGACGATGTGCTGTCTCCTTCCCTCGGGGTCAGTGGTGTCCACTGCTCGGCAAATGGCCAGACGCTACATGGCTCGAGGCAACACACGTTTCTTTTCTCACAGTTTCTCCGGGCAGGAGTCCAGGCCTAGCTGAGCCGGGGCCTCTGCTGAGCGCCTCCTGAGGCTGCAATCAGTGTTGGCTGGGGCGCATTCTCATCTGGAGGCTTAACTGGGGGGAGACTGGCTTCCAAGCTCATTGAGGTTGCTGGCAGAACTTATTTCCTGGCGGCTCTAGAACTCATGGAGGCTTGCTTCTTGAAGGCCAGCAGGAGACAGCATCTGACCCTCAGGTCCAGGCCCTTCGTGAGGGCTCCTGGCTGATGAACACAGGCTCACCAAGTGTGATGTTCGTACTTCAGAATCCCCCAGCCTGACCTGCAACGGCTCATCTCCTTTGCCATGTTCCATTGTGGAGAATTCAGCCTCCGGTCCCCCACACTGAGGGCTGCACAGGCATGGGCACTGAGGGGAGGGACGGACCACTGGGGTCATCTTGGGATCTGTCTGCCACACCTTCCTTCATTCACTTGGCCAACACATGTCCCAAGGTGCTGTGCTGACCTTAGCTCACACCAGCTAGAATGGGCACTTGGTTTTGTCACCCATGCAGTGACATCTGCTACTCTCTGAGATCCCTCTACCCATGGCACCTCGCGGGGCAGGGGGGATGCAGCCCTGAGGTGGGGCTGGGTTCTGTGAGGGGAGAGCCCTGAGCAAGCCTCCCCTCTCAGCTGCGTGTGTAGTGCCTGACTCTGGCCCAGGAGTGCACATGGAGCCCACACTGGAGACATGCCTTTGGTGAGGCACACACACCTCAATCCTCCTGCCCACACCTGCCAGGAAGAGCCTTCTGTTTGGGTCTGCCCCATTCCACCTGCTTTGTGAGATTAGGGAAGTCACTCACCCTCTCGGCCCGCAGGGACAACATGGGAGGTGTGGGCAGGAGGATTGAGGTGTGTGTGCTTCACCAAAGGCACGTCTGGTGAGGTGGAAATGGATGTCTCACCTGTACAGGGGAGACAGTGCCACTCCGGAGGGGACTCTCTGAGACTGTGGTCCTGGTGGCAGAGAATCGAGGGAAGGACCGGCTGGGACCCAGCAGAGGAGACTCAGCAGCAGGCAGCCTCTCCACATCCGCCTTTCCTCTCTCCCAAGCCCGTGCTATTTTGTAAGAAAAAATCATTTTGGCTTCTTTCTTTCAAACAAAGACAGGCGATGCGCCTCCTGTGCACAGGGCCTGGAAGAACCTTCGGGAAAGTGCAAGCAATCAAGCCCGAGCCCGAGGGGTCGCCGCGAATACCAGCCCTGCCGACCTTGCCGCCAGCGGGGAGCACGGACACCAGAGCCGGTGGTGGCAGAGGGGGGCTGTGGGCGGTGGTGGTGGCAAGCTCTCAAGCTCTCCACCGGCCAGTTGCGTCCCCGTGAGCCCTCACGCAGACACATGCCAGCCCACGCATCGGCCATCACCGGCCTCCACCTGCAGGCGGGCAAGGCGGCTGCCCAGCGTGTATTTCACATTTGCCTCTTCCAAAGCCAGCCTGGCATGTGGCCCCCAGTGGTGCTGGTCTCCTGCAGCCTCGCCGTGGCCAGCTGGCATTTTGGAAAAAAGTGACGTTGGAGAGTGTTCTTCTCTTTCCTTCTTCATGAGGGAGGCCTGGGGTGCAGGCTGGTGAGTGAGGAGAGCTCGAGCTCTGGGCTGGGGTGACATAGGCCGAGTGGGGTGCCCAGCAGGGTCCTGGGCCAGCAGGAGCTCAGGAAAGCCCCTTGCCCCCTCTGGTTCTCGTCTGCAAGCTGCCCTGTGCCAGGCTTCCTGGAACTCTTAGAACAGAGGCCCAGGGTGGGGATGCGGGAGGCTGCCGCCCACGTGAGCTGGCTCAGCCCAGAGGATGACGTCCCTGCTCAGGGCTCGTACATCTGCACGGGAAAGTGCTCCTTTTTTATAAGCAGACTCCAGCTTGTTAAATTTTACAGCAACAGGAAACCTGTAACCTTACTTAGGAATGACAAGGGGCCTCCAGGGAGCACATCTCATAAAAGTCCAGTGGCCCGTGGGAATCTGTGGGAGAAGAGCCCCTGCCATCTCCCCTCGCTGCAGAGCAGGCCATGCCCAGGCCCTCAGGGGTGTGGACATTGCAGGCACCTTGAGGCCCCATCAGAAGTGTGGCTTCATGCCAGGAACCCCAGCGTGCCTGCCGGCGGGCTGGCCACTTCCGTTTCCTGTCAGCAGACTGTAGATAGAGCCTCTCTGCTGCATGAACCAGTGCCTGGCTCACTGAGGCCATGCCAGGGTCACATCACACGTGGTCCCGAGCAGCGGCTGGGTGTGAGCAGCAGAACAGGGACCCTAAAGGTGTCCAGGCCCTCAGGACCCAGCACCTGTGGCTGTGTGGCCCTGCCTGGCTGAGACTTTGCAGATTTAATGAAGGATTTGGGAGTGGACATGCCTCTCTGGAGTACCTGGCAGGCCCAGTGAAATTGCAAGGGTCCTTATAAAAGAAAGAGAGAAGCAAGAGGGCTGGATGCAGAGGAGGAGAGGTGGCCGTGGAGAGGATGTTGCCGGATGAGACCACCAGCCGAGGAATGTGGGCAGCCTCTAGAAGTGGAACGAGACAAGGAGACAGGCTCCAGGTGGAAGGAAGCCCGGCCCACACCTCGGGGTCAGCCCTATGTCAGACCTTTGGCCTCCAGAGCTGTAAGACCAACTTGTATTGTTTCAGATGCGACATTTTCAGAAACTTACTGTGCGAGCAATAGGAAAAGAATCCACCGGCGCTATAGACTAAACGTGTGTATCACCCACCTGAGCCGATGTGGTTTTCACGTGGTTTGGCTCCATGTCCCCTCCCAAATCTCGCCTTGAATTGTAATAACCCCTGTGTGTCAAGGGCAGGGCCAGTGGGAGATATCGAATCAAGGGGGCGGTCCCCTTACTGTTCTCACGGTAGTTAGTAAGTCTCATGAGATCTGATGGTTTTATAAATTGGCATTCCCCTGCACACACTTTTTGCCTTCCTCCATGATTGTGAGGCCTCCCCAGCCATGTGGAACTGTGAGTCCATCCAACATCTTTCTTTATACGTGACCCGCTTGTGGGTATTTCTTCATAGCAGTATGAAAATGGACTAATACAGGTTTGAAGTTACACCCCCCCCAAAATCTCCTATCAAGTTGTCATTCCCAGTGTTGGGGGTGGAGCCTGGGGGAGGTGATGGAATGAACCCTGGAGGTGGATTTCTCATGAATGGTGTGGCACTGTCCCCTTAGTGCTGTGCTCACGATCACGTGTGAGTCCTTGTGAGATCCGGTTGTTTAGAGGTGTGTGGCACCCACCCCCACCCTCGCTCCCTCTCTCACCACTTGATGTTTCTGCTCTCTGTTCACCTTCCACCGTTGGTAAAAGCCCCCAGAAGTGGAGCAGATGCCAGCCCCTGCTTTCACAACCAGCAGAACCATGAGCTAATTCAAGTTCCTTTCTTTATGCATTACCTGGCTTGAGTATTTCTTTATAGCAACACAAGAATGGCCTGACACAGGAGTCATAGGCTGAAATCCTCATCCCCATGGCGATGGCAATCGGAAGCAGGCCTTGGAAAGGTGATCAGGTCACTGAGCCTTCACAAACCGGATCGATTCGTGCCCTTATGAAAGAGGCCCCAGAGGCCAGGGGAGGTGGCCCACGCCCATAATCCCAGCACTTTGGGAGGCGGAGGTGGGTGGATCATGAGGTCAGGAGTTTGAGACCAGCCTGACCAACATGGTGAAACCCCGTCTCTACTAAAAATACAAAAATTAGCTGGGTGTGGTGGCATCCGTCTGTGATCCCAGCTACTCAGGAGCCTGAGGCAGGAGAATCACTTGAACCCGGGAGGCGGAGGTTGCAGTGAGCTGAGATGGCGCCACCACACTCCAGCCTGGGTAACAGAGCCAGACTCTGTCTCAGAATAAATAAATAAATAATAAAAATAAAAGATACATATAAAAATATAAACATAAAAATATAAAATAATAATAATAATAAACATATAAAAACAAATTAAAAAAAATAAAAGAGGGGCCCCTTCTGCCACGTGCGCACACAGCGAGAAGGCACATCTGTGAACCAGGAAGTGGACCTTCACCAGATGCCAGATCTACCAGCGCCTTGATCTTGGTCTTGCAGCCTCCGGAACGGGGAGAGAAACTTCCGTGGTTTCAAAACCTCTCATTCTATGCTGGTTTTGTCATCACAGCCTGGACAGACTAATGCAGAAAATGGTAGCAAAAGGCAGGGTGCTGCCGTATCAAAATCCTTAAAATGAGGAACTGGGTAACTGACAGAGGACAGAAGGTGGGTGCAAGAAAAGCAGGCACTGCTGTGAACTGACCGTGGAGCTGACCTGGACCTGTCATCTCTTCCTTCTTCCCTGTTTCTTCCTTTGGAATGGGAACGCCTATCCTAGGTCTGTCCCATCACTTGACCTTGGACGCACGGAACTCCTTTGGCATCACAGGCTCACAGTTGGAAAGAGATTTGCCTCTGGGTAGTTGTACCTCGAGTTTCACCCACATCAGATTTAGATGCTGTTTAGACGAGACTTTGGATTTTAAACTTCTTAATTTGCTGGAACAAATTAAGGCCTCGAGGGTTGTTAGGATACAATGAATGTATTTTGCATGTGGGAAGGACATGAATTTGTGGGGGGCATGGAAAGAATGCTATAGACTGAATGTTTGTGTCCCTCCAAAATTTGCAGGTTGAAATCTCAGCCCCGGAGTGATGGTATTTGGAGGTGTTAACCATTGGAGGGTTAGATCAGGAGGGCAGAACTCTCATGAGTGAGATTAGAGCCCTGATAAAGAGACCCCAGAGAGTGCCCTTGTTCCTTCTGCCATGTGATGACACAGAGAGAAGATGGCTGTCTATGCACCAGAAAGCAGGACCCCAGCAAATCTGGTGTCCGCTGGTACCTTGATCTTAGATGTCCCAGCTGCTAGAACTGGGAGAAATACATTTCTGTCGTTAATAAGCCACCCAAGTTATGGTATTCCGCCTGAATGGACAATCAGGTATGCAGCAGATGCTCAATAAATATTTACAAAATTTGTTGAAGTGTGAACACAATCAAGGAAAACCTGAAGGATTTGTTCAAAGCCCTGGTGCAGTTTAGAAAGCTGGAGTTGGCCAGGCGCTGTGCAATCCCAGCACTTTGGGAGGCCAAGGCGGGTGGACCAACTGAGGTCAGGAGTTCGAGATCAGCCTAATACTGTGAAACCCCATCTGTACTAGAAATACAAAAATTAGCCGGGAATAGTGGCAGTTGCCTGTAATCCCAGCTACTCGGGAGGCTGAGGCAGGAGAATCGCTTGAACCTGGGAAGCAGAGAGCTTGCAGTGAGCCAAGATCACGCCATTGTACTCCAGCCTGGGTGACAGAGGGAGACTCTATCTTCAAAAAAAGAAAAGAAAAAAGAAAATACTCACCCTGCTGCAGGCAAACTAATGGAACAACAGCCTCCCTGCCAGAGGGACCAATCAGGAAGCTCAACCTCCACCCCTCCCCCCAAGTGCCCAGTGGTACTGGCCAAATGGGCAGCCCAAACACGTTGGATTTGGTCTCACCAGCCAGTGGTGTTGGTGAGGTCCAGCTGCGAGCTGAATATATCTGCCCCTACCCAGAACCAGCGAGGCAGCGAAAGGCTGAACGAGGCAGTGCTGGTGAAGCTTTGCCCCCACCCTGCTGATGCCAACAGGGTTTAACAGAGAGCCACGCTTCCACCCTCACTCAGCAGCAAACAGGCAGTGCAGGTTCAGTGCTCTGCTTTCGAGCAGGGTCAACTAGGAAACTGAACTTTCAGCCTCACCCTTCGGCAATGAGGTGGAATGAGTCAGGGAATCACTTTAGCTGAATGGTTTTAAAAGAGCAAGGTGGGGAGTAAAACCTCACCCTCAGCCAGGCCTGAACACTACACCTGAGCAGCATGACTGCCTGTTAAAGAGGAAGATGAAATAGGGTAAGAGTCTCCTGACACAGTGCTCAAAATATCCAGAACACAGTAAACAAAGCCTTATTATACCAAGAACTGGTACAATCACAGCTTGAATGAGAAACAGTCAACAGATGCCAACATGGAGATGATTCAGATGTTGGAATTCTCTGACAGGGATTATAAAGTGGCAATCTTAAGAATGCTTTAGCAACAATTGTGAAACAAATAGAAAAATAGAAGAAATAGAAGGTATTTTTAAAAACACCAAAGGGAAATTTCAGAGCCAAAAAACTACAGGAACTAAATTAAAAAAAAAAAAAACTCACTAGGTGGGTTGAGTGGTAAATTAAAGATGGTAGAGGAGGGAAGTGATGAACTCAAAGACAGATCAACAGAATTCAGACAGACCAATCTGAGCCACACAGAGAAAAGATACTGAAGAAAATGAACAGAGACTCTTGGGACCACTGGAACTATCACAAAGTTTTGAACAGTCATGTCATTGTAGTCCCAGAAAGAGAGGAGAAATAAAGTGAGACTTTAAAAGGATCTGAGTGAATAAAGGCTGAAAATTTGCCAATTTCTTTTCTTTTTTTTTTTTGTAGAGACAAGGGTCTTGCTATGTTGCCCAGGCTGGTCTCAAACTCCTGGCCTCTAGTGATCCTCCCACCTTGGCCTTAATTTAAATTTGTCAGGAGCATAAGTTTATAGATCCAAGATATGAAAAGAACCCCAAACAGGATGAGCAGGATGAACTCAAAGACACTCATGCCAAGAAACATCATAATCAAATTTCTGAAAACTAAAGACAAAGAAAAATTCCCAAAGGCATCCAGAGAAAAGAGACATACAGTCACGTGCTGCATATGATGTTTTGATCAACAAACCGCATATGTGATGGTGATCTCATAAGATTATAACACCATATTTTTACTGCACCTTTTCTACAGTTAGATAGATTTAGATACAAAAATACTTACCAAAATATTACAGTTGCCTGCAATATTCAGTACAGTATCATGCTATATGGGCGTGTAGCTGATGAGCAATGTGCTATACCAGATAGTCCGTGTGTGTAGTAGGCTAGGTTTGTGTAAGTACACTGTATGATGTTTGCACGATGACAAAATCACCTACTGACTTGTTTATCAAAATGTATCCTGCCGTTAACTGATGCATGACTGTGCTATGCTCATCCAAACGACAGCCGATTTCTCATCTGAAATCATGAGGGCCAGCAGGAAGTGGCACATTTTCTGAGTTCCGAACAAATGGAACTGTCAATCCTCAAATTCTGTATCTTGAAAAAAATATTCTTCAATAATAAAGGGGAAATAAACTCTGACGAAATTTTTTTTCTTTTTTCTTTCTTTTTCTTTTCTTTCTTTCTTTCTTTTTTTTTTTTATTGAGACAGACTCTTGCTCTGTCACCCAGGCTGGAGTGCAATGAGGCAATCTCGGCTCACTGCAAACTCCACCTCCCGGGTTCAAGTGATTCTCCTGCCTCAGCCTCCCAAGTGGCTGAGATTACAGATGCCCGCCACCACGCCCAGCTAATTTTTGTATTTTTAATAGAGACAGGTTTCACCAAGTTGGCCAGGCTAGTCAAACACCTGACCTCAGGTGATCCACCTGCCTTGGCCTCCCAAAGTGCTGGGATTACAGGCATGAACCACTGCACCTGGTTAAAATCTTTTAAAGACATAAATAGATAGATATTTCATGTTTGCGGATTGGAAGATTCAATACTGTTAATCTATAGATTTAATGTAATCCCAATCAACTTGCCATTAAACTATTTGTTGATATCAGCAAACTTATTTAAAGTTTATATGGAAAGGGAAAAGGCACAAAACAGTCAACACAATACTGAAAAACAAAATTGAAGAACTCACACTATCTGATTTCAAGAACTATAGTAATCAAGCTACAATAATCAAGACAATGTGATATTGGCAGAAAATCGACACAAAGGTCAATGAAACAGAATACAGAATGCAGAATTGGGCCCACACAATTCTAGCTGACTAATCTTTTACAACAGAGCAATGGCAATTCAATAGAGAAAGTGTAATCTTTTCAAAATATTATGCTGGAATCATTGGACATCCATATGCAAACAAATGATTCTAAACACAGACTTTACACCTTTCACAAAAATTAACTCAAAACAGATAATAAAACCACATGTAAAATGTAAAACTATAAAACTCCTAGAAGAAAACACAGAGAGAATTCTACTTGACTTTGGTTTGCTAACAAACTTTTAAACACAACATCAACAGCATGATCCTTGAAAGAAAACAATGATAAACAGGATGTTATTAAAATTAGAATCTTCTGTACCACAAAAGACATGAAGAGAAAGAAAATAAAACCCACATATTTGGGGCAAATGTTTGCAAAATGCATACCTGCTAAAAAAAACTTGTATCCAAAATTTTAAAAAAGAATTCTTAAAAATTAACAGTAAAAAAGCAAACAACCTAATTTAAAAATAGGGAAAAGATCTTCATGGACTCCTCATCAAAAGAAGATATATACATAGCAAAGAAGTATGTGGAAGGAGCCCAAAATCATTTGTCATTAGCAATCTGCGAGTTAAAACAACAATGAGATATCAATGCACACCTATGAGGTTGGGTAAAATCCAATACCAATTGCTGGTGAGGATGCAGAGAAAGAGGAACTCTCACGCATTTCTGGTTGGAATGCAAAATGGCACAGCCACTTTGGGAGACAGTTTGGCAGTTTCTTACAAAGCTAAATATAATCTTACCATATGATCCATCAATCATGCTCCTCAGTATTTACCCAACTGAGTTGAAAACTTATGTCCACACAAAAACCTGCATATAAATGTTTATGTCAGCTTTATCCATAATTGCCAAAAACTGGAGATAACCAAGATGTCCTTCATAGAAAGGATAAACAAACTGTGGCTCATCCATACAATGGAATATTATTCAGCAATAAAAAAATGACCGATCAAGTCACAAAAAGACATGGATAAATATTAACTACTCATTTCTAAGTGAAAGAATACTGTTAAGCATATTGCTAAATGAAAGGAGCCAATTTGAAAAGGCTAGATTCTGGAAGTTTCCAATTATATGGCATCCTGAGAAAGGCAAAACTGTTGAGACAATAAAAAACTACAGTTTCTAGGGGACTGGGGGTACCTTCGAATAGACAAATCACAAGGGATATTTTAGGGCAGGAAGACAATCTCGTGTCTTACTGTAATGGTGGCTACATGATACATACATTTGTCAAAATCCATAAAGCTTTATAGCCTGACATTAACATATCAAATTTTTTTCCAATATGCAAATTTAAAAATCATTTAGGAGGTTGGGACAGCCCACGATGGAATGTAGTCAGTGAAAACATAATCTAAATGCATTACAAATGTATAAAACAGCCTAATATAAGGGAATGGGAGGATAAGGTACTCACTTCAGTGACTTTGAATATAGCAGAGTCTGAACACTAAAGGCAAAAGAACTGTACCTAAACACTGCATTCTAGTTGATAAAGTTGTTTTCCACAGAGGGTACAGGTTGACGAGAAGCTGCTCTCCGTGCACACTGGAAGTGAACAATTAAGTAAGTAGATGACAGACGATGGGAGCCAAGTTTCTTATTGTTAAATAGTAAGTTACAGATAGGCAAGGAGTCTAAAATGATATCTGAAGCAATGGATTAGAGGTGACATCAGTGTAAATTCATGTTTAGAATAATATAAACACATATAGCTGCATACAGAAACATGTAAAGATGTGTATATACATGAGTTAGTATAAACAAACATATGACCTTGCTCTATCAGCTGAGAGGGCCTAGAGGCAGTGACACCACACTAGCAATGAGCACATCTTTCACCCAGACCTTCGTTTCTAAGACCATTCTCCAATAAAAGGAACCAGGAATTCTTAGAAGAATGATTGATTCCAGGACTGGGCCAGAAAAGTGCAAGGTGGCCCTGGAGTATCTTGTAGTACCAGGAAGAAAGTGCTAAAATTAAAAAAAAAAAAAAAAAATCCAAACAGGAAACTCACAATGATGTGAGGTATGTCAGCGGGATAAAGGAACCAACTGAAAGAGCTTCCAGTGGTCAAAGCTAAAACAATGAGTGATAGAATAAATGCAGTATTGGATTATAGCCCAACGTATAAAATTAACACTGATATAAATAAATAAATGATTGTATACATAAATAAATGAATGCAGACAATCTCCTGTGCAGAATCTAAATAATTATGTGGGCATCGTGCCCTCTCGGAGGTAGAGCAGCACTACCAACTCCTTAAGTGTAGGCTTCACATGGTGACTTTTCCCCAAAGATTGCAGTATGGAAAGGGAAATGAACATAGTCACTTTACAGTGGAGAAACCTCACAAGCCCTACTTCAAATGAGGTGATCAAGGTGAACATCAACAGTGATATGCTACGTGGTAACATGTACCCTTGATGTGCTGTAGCAAGATAGCACTTTACTCCTGCGGTCTTCCTCTCCCAAACACATTGCCCCATTCTTATCATGACGAGAACATCAGATCAATCCCAACTGAGTGAAAATCTACAAAATACCTCATGTATACTCCTCAGAACCCTCCAGGTTATCAAAAAAAATAAAAACAGAGCCTGAGAAACTGTCACAATCAAGAAGAGCCTAAGGATTATGAGTACATGAAACAGAAATCTGGAACAGGGAAAGGACATCAGGGAACACGCGAAGAAAGCTCACTTTTAAATAAAATGTACACAGGTAAAGTACAGACTCTAATCAACAAGAACATATCAATAGTGGTCCATTAATTGACCAATGTATCATACAAATGTAAGACGTCAAAAACATGGGGGAATTGGGTGTGGGGTATATCGCAACTCTCTGTACTATCTTTGGAATAATTCTGTAAATCTGAAACTGTTCTAAAATTAAAAGTTTATTATTAGAAATTCAAAACGATTTCAAAAAGAGAAGAGAAAGAAATAAAGGAATGAACTGTCGGTACACGCACCAACCAGAATGGATCTTAACAGCCCTGGGTTTGATGTATAGAGTCAATCTTAAAATTGTGATACTATATGGTTCCTTTTACATAGCATTTAAAAATAAATGACAAAGATGTAGAAATGGAGAACTTGTTAGTGCTTTCCTGTAGATAGAGATGGAATGGGTTGTGCACATTGCTTGACTAGTGAATAGTTGTGTGAGTCGGTTGTGTGAAAGGGACAGCACAAGAGAACTTCTTTGTATAATCAGTGATTACACAAATTTGTGTATGGAATCAAACTGCACAGAACTGCAAACACAATCGCATACACAAACACATGGCTGTGAAAATGGAATAAGGTCTGTGGTCTAGTTAACAGCATTGCACCAACGTCAGTTCCCTTGTTCTGACTCTGTACTAGAGTCAGCACCATTAAGAGTGACTGGGAGAAGAGTATACTGGATTCTGAGTTCTGTTTCTGCAATTTCCTATACTCTCCTGTGAGTCTATAATTATTTTTGAAGTTAAAGTCCGAGTACTCCAATAATGGCAGAATAGCTCATAACAGACTCTGTTTTCTCCTGACAATAATTACACTCTGGACAAAATATGAAAGCAGCCATCTGAACGAACATTTAAGAACAACCCAAAACAGGCTAAAATTTAAGGGGACGTGACATCTAAAACAAGGAAACATTGGCCGAGCACGGTGGCTCACGCCTGTAATCCCAGCACTTTGGGAGGCTGAGGCAGGCAGATCACAAGGTCAGGAGTTAGAGACCAGCCTGGCCAATATGGTGAAACCCCATCTCTACTAAAAATACAAAAATTAGCAGGGCGTGGTGGCAGGTGCCTGTAGTCCCAGCTACTCAGGAGGCCGAGGCAGGAGAATCACTTGAACCCAGGAGGCGGAGGTTGCAGTGAGCCGAAATTACACCACTGCACACCAGCCTGGGTGACAGAGTGAGACTTGCACATACATAAGGAAACGTTAGAAGAGATGTATGTTTAAATGATGTTTCCCTGAGAGGTGCTATCCAGTGTGGTGAGTATGGCTTGCAGGAATAAGCTCAAGCAGAAAGTGACAGATTAAAGAGGCCTGCTGAATCAGAGGCCTGAGTTCAGAGAAACCGTAGAAGCTGAAAGTGAAGGAAGAAAAGGAGAGAGTCATGGGTTGGAAGAAGTATGCCCATATCTGCTTACAAATCCCTCTTCAAAATCTTAGCTAACTTCTAAACTGCTTATGTATGAGTAAATACTGTAAAGACCTCAGTGAAAAGCAGCACCTAGAAGTCTGAAAGATCACGGCACAGATTTAATCAGCTGCCCAGTTCAGGAGAGATAGAACTTGAAGTTCCATTTTTGAAATGTTATCCCTTCAACTGAAGCCAAAGAAAAACCATGACTTAGGTCTAAGGACTGTGTTCCAGGACTAAGGACCGCACTGTAGGGCTAAGGGAAAAATGGGAAGGAACTTGCCCTTTAAAAATCTTAAAGCAAGCCTGTCCCAGAGCAAAGTAATGATTGCCACTGATTTATTTCCCTGTCAGAAAAAAGGGAAACACTCTTTAAAGGAAAATAATTGAATCTAGAGAATCTATGATGTATCGCCTATAATGTTTATTGTATGATCAAAAATTAATAGTGTAAACCAAACATAACATTCTATGTATCCCCCAGCCAACTGAATGGACCCCTCTCTTGGCCAAGGGGATCCCAAAGAAACCTGAAAAGCTAGTTTAGACCATGACAGCAAGTGGAGATCAGACATGGCTCATTGTACCCTTCTCCCTTTGGAATGTAGGCACAACCAATCAGCATTAACGTTACAATGGAGATCATAAGACAGACAAGAAAGACTCTTTGCAGCAATAAGATACCCAACCGGACTCTGCTGTAGCATCCCATGACAGATAGTAGACCCTGAAGGAAACCAAAGTGTTTTACCCCAAAACGTGTTTTCTTTAACATATTTTGAAATGACCCTGCAAAGCCATCTTTGGTAGGGGAATCTCTTTTCCTCTTTTTCATTCTGTAGAGAGTCTCTTTTCCTTACTAGGTCTTTTCCAGAGAGTCTGACACCTTTCAAGGTTCTATAGAGAGTTACCATCTATTCTCTCTGAATCCTGTTACTTGGAGGCTTCACCTATATAACAAGAACCTTGGCTTCGGCAACGCCTCCATCCTTGTTTGTTTATCAGTGCCAGCACAGAAAACCTAAAGTGTAATAAAAAAAATTGCCGGAGGCTTAGTGTGGACACGTCTGAGAGTTAAAAATTCCAGGAAGACCCAGTTATGGGAGTGGGAAGGAACTATTTTGTGAGTTTTACCTCCAGGATCTCCATCAGGTCCTCTAGTGCATATTGGAGAAAAATCCCCTCCTGCTTCTGGCAAGGAAAGGGGAAAAGGTACCATTTTGAAATATACTAGAGCATTATATTCTTCTAAACAAGATCTGCCCTTAGGAGAAACTATTTGACCAGTACTTAAGCTTCCGGGGTTTTATCAGAGCCTAACTAACCTGGGGAAAGGGAAACACCCATTTCCAGCCAGCTCTAGCCTTCCACGTGGAGGAATGGAAATACCTAACTCCAAAAGCTGGTTCTCGGGGAAAAAAATCAATGGAATTGGTAAATCTCTAGCCTGGTTAACTAAGAAAGAAGACACAAATGACTAACACCAGAAATGAAATAGAAGCTATCACTACTGATCCCATGAAAATGAAAAGAAAAAAAGGAATGTGTTATAACAACCCTATTAAACAAATTTAATAATCCAGAGGAAATGAACCAATCCCTTGAAAGATGCTCTGCCAAAACTCACATAAAAAGAAACAGATAACCTGATAGGCCTATTATAGAAATTAAATAAATAAATAAATAATAACCTTCTAAAACGGAAAGCACTTTGCCCACATGGGCTTACCTGTGGATTCTACCAATCATTCAAAGAAGAAGTTATAACAGTTATCTTTATCTACAGTCTCCTTCAGAAGACAGAAACAGTAAGAATACTTCCTAAATCACTCCATGAGGCCAGCATTACCCTACTACCAAACCAAAGGCATTGCGGGAAAGGAAAACTACAGGCCAATATTGCTCATGAACAGAGATACAAAAATCTTGAGCCAACAATGGCAAATCAAATCCAGCAATGTATTAAGAGAAGTATATACCACAATCAAGTGGCATTTATCCCAGGTATGCAAGGCTGAGTCAACATTCAAAAATCAATCAAATGTAATCCAACACATTAACAGGTTAAAAAAATTATGTGATCATATTAATAGACGCAGAAAAAGCACCTGACAAAATTTCACACCTATTCATGGTCTTTAAAACTCTCATTAAACTAGAGATAGAGATGAACTTTCTCAGTAACGAGTAACTGCAAAAACCCTACAGCTATCATATTTAATGGTGAGAAATTTGAAGCTTTCCTGCTAAGATTAGGAATAAGTCAAGGATGCTTTTCAGCATTATGCTATGAGTTCTATGTAATGCAATACAAGAAAATGAAATTAAAGGTATAAAGCTTGGGAAGAAAGAAATAAGACTGTTTTTGTTTGCAAAAGACTTGATTGTCTCTATAGGCATATGTATACCTATGTAACAAACCTGCATGATCTGCACATGTATCCCAGAACTTGAAGTATAATAATAAAAAAAAAAAGAATAGAAAAATACCTCCTGGGCATAATAAGTAATTACAGCAAGGTTGCAGGATACAAAGTTAATACCAAAAATCAACTGCTTTCCAGTATACCAGCAACAAACAAGCAGAATTTGAAATTTAGCATCCTGAACATGAAATACTCAGGTATAAATCTCATGAAATATGTACAAGAGCTATATGAAGAAGATTACAAAACTCAGATGAAAGAAATCAAAGAATGGCCAGGCATGGTGGCTCACACCTGTAATCCCAGCACTTTGGGAAGCTGAGGAAGGTGGATCTTCTGAGGTCAGGAGTTTGAGACCAGCCTGATCAACATGGTGAAATGCTGTCTCTACTAAAAATACAAAAATTAGCTGGGCGTGGTGGCACATGCTTGTAGTCTCAGCTACTCAGGAGGCTGAGGCAGGAGAATCACTTGAACCTAGGAGGCAGAGGTTGCAGTGAGCCGAGATTGTGCCACTGCACTCCAGCCTGGGTGATTGAGTGAGACTCTGTCTCAAAAGAAAAATAAATAATAAAAATAATAACCACATAGTGGAGGGATATTCCATGTTCATGGATAGGGAGACTCAATATTGTTGTCAGTTCTTCCCAAACTGATCTATAGTTTTAATGCCATCCCATTAAAAATCCTAGCAAGTTATTTTGTGGGTATCAACAAATTGAATCTAAAGTTTATATGGAAAAGCAACAGATCAAGATAGCCAGCACAATGTTAAAGGAGAGGAACAAAGTTGGAGGAATGATACTACCTGACTTCAAGACTTAAATGCATATTACTATTTGAAAGATGCCAATCACCTGAAAAGGCTACATACTGTGTGATTCTAACTATATGACTTATCCCTCCTTCCCTCCTACCCCCTGATATTTTTACTGTCTCCATAGTTTGCTCTTCCCAGCAGGTGAAGCACAAAGGATTTTTAGGGCAGTGAATATTCCGTATGATGCTATCGTGGTTACTATATACTATATAACATATGCTATACTGTTATTATAAATTTGCCCAGTGCATAGAAGGTACGACATCACAACGTGCACTATGGACTCTGGGTGGAATGACGTGTTACTGTAGGTTCATCAGCTGTAATGAGTGGACCACTCTGGAGGGGGATGTCGATAATGGGGGAGGCGGGGCTTGTGAGGGGCATGCAGGAGGTGTATGTACCACGTCTGCACTGTCCACTCAATTTTCCCATGAAACTAAAACTGCTCTAAAAAAAAAAGTAAACTAATAAACATGAGGGAGAAATAATGACACTCTCAGGGAAAAGAAATACAAGGAGATTCTTTGGCAACAGACTTGCACTACAAGAAATGCTAAGGGAATTTCTTCAGTGTGAAGGGACATGATAATGGATAGAAGTCCTGCTGTGCAAGGAGGAAGGCAGCACATTGGAAATTGTTACTATGTGCATCAATGTAAAATTGTATTTTTCCAATTCCTTAAAAGACAATTGATTGTTCAGTGGATGAACAATAGGGCTTGTCACTTATTGAAGTAAAATTTATGGCAGCAATAATTGAGAAGATGGAAGGGAGGAAATGGGATTGTACCACTGCATTTCAGTTTGTATGTGAGATGGTATAACATTCATTCCCATTGGACTGTTATGTGTTAAGAATGCATATTATAATCCTGCAGAAACAAGTAAAACTAATACAAAGAAGTATAGCTGAAAACCCATAAAAGGAAATAAAATGGAATACCAAAAAAAAAGCCAATTAACTCAAAGGAAGGTATGGGGGAGGAAAGCAAAGAAGGAATAAAAGGAGGTAAATAGAAACCAACAGTAAGATAGGAGACTTGAACCCAACCATATCAGTGATTTTATTAACTGCAAGTAGACTAAACTCTCTAATTAAAAGGAAAATATCTCCCATCCAGATAATAAAAGAAAGGTGTAGGATTTCTGCTTTCAGGCATGGTGAGGCAATACCCTACTGGAAGACTCCCACCCCTATGCACACCCTGCAGAAAACAGTTGTAAAACCTGGATGTAATAAAGAATTTTGAAGGTACTGGGGAATAGAAACCAGCATAAATATTTGGAGGAGGTGCTCAGAAATCATGGCCATGTGGTGCAGGATGTTGATAGTCGTGGTGGTGGGGGTGGGGGGGCTTGTGTGTGTGGGGGCAGGGGGCATGTGGGAACTCAGAGCTTCCAATTCAATTTTGCAATGAGTCTAAATGGCTCTAAAAAATAAAATCTATGAAAAAAAACTATGAGCACATGTCAAAAAAATAGGAACCAGATGACAGGAGCTATCACTGGCCAAATTCAGGATAATTAGAGCACAAAAAAATAATGATAACAATGGGCTTCAACCTATTGAATATAAGAGAAATCCACATCTACACTGAAGTGAATAAAGAAATAAATGTGGGGAAGGGAAAGCTCTTCCTTCAGAAGAATGAAAACTAATAAATATGGAAGGAAAGATGAAGTTAGAAAATCATCAAAAAACTATCAATGAGGAAAGACAGACATTTAGAAATTAACAGTTTCTAAATGTCTATGTGTATTTGTCTGTTCTCAGGTGTGCTAATAAAGACACACCTGAGACTGGTAATTAATAAAGGAAAGAGATTTAATGGACTCACTGTTCCGCATGGCTGGGGAGACCTCGCAATCATGGCAGAAGATGAAGGAGGAGCAAAGTCACATCTTACATGGCAGCAGGCAAGAGAGCATGTGTGGGGAACGTGCCTTTATAAAACCATCAGATCTCATGAGACTTATTCACTCCCATAAGAACAGCACAGGAAAACCCTGCCCCCACGATTCAGTTACCTTCCTCTGCATCCCTTGCATGACATGCGGGGATTCTGGGAGCTGCAATTCAAGATGAGATTTGGGTGGGAACACAGCCAAACCATATCACTCTGTTATGAAGTAAATTGCATCCCTCCAAAATTCCTGTATTAAACCCTGAGCCCCACTATCTTAGAATGTGATTGTACTTGGAAACAGGACCCTCAGTGATTAAGGTTAAATCATTGAGGTTAGGTGATTAAGGTTCAATGAGGTCATATGGGTGGAGCTCCAATCCCATATGAACTGCAGAGCTTTCAGGAAGAGGAAGAGACACACGGGCATGTGTACAGAGGGACAGGCCATGTGAGAATGCAGCACCAGGCAGCCATCTGCAAGCCAAGCCAAGGAGGGAGCCCTTTGGAGAAGCCTCTTGCTTGGTGAAAGCTGTGGGACACAAACAAATGGTTCTGTCCGGGTGAAAGTCTAGGGCAGGCAAAGCCAACTCGCGGTGATGTGAGTCAGAGCAGCGTCGGCCTCTCGAGGGGAGGGGTGCATTGACTGGAAATGGGGTGGGCTTTCTAGGGTGATGGACATGTTCTATGTCTTGATTTGTGAGTTAATTACATGGGTACTTGCATTTGCAAAACCCATCAAGCTGTTTATTTGAGATCTATTTTATTGTATGTTGATTCCACTTCAATTCTAAAAATTGCAAAAAAAAAAAAAAAGTAAGAAAGAAAGAAAGAAAAAAAAAGAAGAAAGAAGAGGACTGGGGCTTCCATATTGAATTAATACATTACATTAATTAAAATAGAAAGAGTCTGAACCTTACTGACTTGCGTGTGTCAGGGGCAGTAGGCAGGGACCTCGAAGGGTGACCCGCTCCCCAGCATGGGTCCCACGGGCCCATCGGCAAGGCTGAGTCCCCACCTCACATTCCCTGGAATAGGAGGAAAGACCCTGGATGCAAAAGTTATCCGAGCTCTTCCTCTGCTCTGATACAGTGCGGGGGGAGGCTGCACACCTCACATCTGGGTCAGCCAAGCATCTTCTCCTGCAGAGCAAAGCAAGCACGGATCTCCCATTACGTTCAGCACTAGGCTTATCCCGATGCAATGTCTCTAGGCTTCCCCAGGGGACAGGAAGGAGAAGGAAAGAGTCTCCCGAAGGGACCTCGTGGCCAGGTGCACACGGCAGCAGGAAGTGCCCACCAAGGTCCACGTGAGCTCTGGGTTTGGGGTAAGAAGGACAGTGGGCCAGAAAAGTGGGTCTGGAGGGAGGCCCGGGGGAGGGGCGCAGGGGGCAGCTCTAGACCTGGCAAGAGGGTTGGAACTCACAGGTGCCATGTGCAGACACCTCAGTGGAAGGGAAAGGCTGGCCTACCGGGGCTTGATTCCTACAGCGGCAGCGGCCAGCCTGGGACGCATGTCACAGCTGCACCAGGAGAATCGGGGGTATGCGCGGGCCTAGGCGCCTGGCCCAGGACTGAACCTCCGCTCCTGGACAAGCTCCTGAGCAGTGTAGGGAGCGCGGCTCGTGCCACAGCCATCTCAAGAGCGGCTTATGAGTATTGGAACGTTCTTCCTTAGTTTAAGTCAGATTTGCCTCTCAGCACTTCCCATGGGACGGTCACAGCTTTTTCTTTTAAACTGGGGGAGATTTTGCATAGCCTCGGTGTAATCTTCCTCATTTCAAAGACGGAGAAACTGAGGCCCAGAAAGGGGCGGTGACTTGCTCGTGGTTCAACAGGGGCAAAGCCAGGTCAACCCTCTTTTTTTATTTTTAGTTTCTTGAGATAAAGTCTCAAGTGATTCTCCTGCCTCAGCCTCCTGAGTAGCTGGGATTACAGGTGCCTGCCACCACACCCGGCTAATCCTGGGCTCCCAAACCTCTTGCCAGGTCTAGAGCTGCCCCCTGCGCCCCTCCCCCGGGCCTCCCTCCAGACCCACTTTTCTGGCCCACTGTCCTGCTTACCCCAAACCCAGAGCTCACGTGGACCTTGGTGGGCACTTCCTGCTGCCGTGTGCACCTGGCCACGAGGTCCCTTCGGGAGACTCTTTCCTTCTCCTTCCTGTCTCCTGGGGAATCCTAGAGACGCTGGGTTGGGACAAGCCTGGTGTTGAACACAGGTCTGAGATTGCTCCCCGTCCTAGTGAGGACATCCAGGCCGTTTTCAAACCCAGTTCCACAGATCACACCTGGATGACAGCACGTTCATAACTGACCCGTTTCTCCCTGCCTTGGGGTCTACCCCAAGGCCTGCTCCTCTGTCCCTCCGGTGACGAGGCCATGGAGGGGGAGCCTTGAAAAAACCAGGGTCACTTAAGTTCGGAAGGACTTGGCCCTGCAGGCTGCCACTGGCACTGCCCGAGCTTTGCTTTGCTGAGGACCTTTGCTGAGCAGGGAGAACTCGCCAGGGCAGGAGGTTTCATTTCCTACTGGCTTAAAGGAGAAAAAAGAGTATTTTCTTCGGTGCTGGCAAAGACACGGGCCACGTTCCCGCCGGCTGGTGGCAACTATTCAGGGGCCACGGCTTCGGCGGCCATTGATTTGCTGTTTCTTTGAAAGCCCACCTCCCTGGCAGTCTGGCCTTGAATGCCACGGCTCCGCTCCATTTGGAAGGGGTGGAGAGGCCAGGCCAGGCACTGCTGGGGCACAGGCTCTTGCTCCATGCCCCACCCCTGGTGACTGATGCCCTGGGAAATGGCCAGCAAGGCAGGGAGGTGGGGAGGAGGAGGGGAGCTACAGGAGGGAGTGAGGGGTGAGGGAGAGGGCACCAGGAGGGAGGCAGAGACCCCGAGTGGGACCTGGCTTCTTGCCCCTCCGCCCAGAGTGCAAGACAGCAAGCCCAGCTATGTCCAGGCAAGAGCCCATATCCCGGCCTCAGCCGGTGAGCTGGGTGGCGCTGCCATGACGCACCCTGCCCACTCCAGCCCAATCTGGCCTCCCCTCCGTCAGAATCCCTTGCCAAGGACTCAAAGGAAGCAGCTTGGTCAGTCCCGAGTCCTCCCACCGGCCTCGGCGGATACACAGTGGGTGTGGGGTTGCTGTTCGGCCGAAATCCTTTCTGCCCCCGACTGCGTCCCCTCTGCCTGCTCTTCCCCCGACGGCGGCAGCCCTTTCCTTATGGGAAGATGGGGGAGCATTTTCACCCAGCCTGTCAGGGTTCCCAGGTCTGCAGCGACCTTCCTGAGTGCCTGGGACAATTCCATGTCTACAGTTCCAATGCCACGGTGGTGTCCAAGCCCAGGGTTCATGGGGACACAGTCCTCTCCACTGGCAGAGACCAACTGGGATGCCCGGGCGCGGTGCTGCAGTCAGCCATGGGGGCAGGAAGGGAAAGGTCGGCAGAGACTTGAGGCAAATGGCACGAGGAGAAGGAGAATTAAAGTCAACCCCCTCAGGGGCGAGGATAACTCCTCCCAACAGAGACAGAGAGGGAGAGGCAGAGAGAGAAGGGAGGGAGGGAGAAAGGAAGGAAGGGAAGGAAGAGGTAAGGAAGGACGGAGGGAAGAAAGAGGGGAAGGAAGAAAGGAAGGAGGGAAGGGAGGGAGAGAGGGGGGAGGAGGGAGAGAGGGGGGAGGAGGCAAGGGAGGGACACAGGCCGTGTCTTTGGTGCAGGGATTATTTCCATTTTATAATCGTGAGGCTCAGCCATGCAACCAGAAACTCCAGTGACTGCAGACTTATTGTGACCCAGTGTACCTCTCGGCCCGCAGGAGACTCTGGACTTGGAGTGTCACAGACAGAAGGCAACTTGGAGGGCAACGGGCCAGCCCACCCACTCGCCTCAGGGAGACTGAGGCCCGGACAGAGGGGAAGTGGCTTGTCCAAGACCACACCGTGGGTGTGTGGGGGAGCCAGGCCAGGAGCCAGGTGTGCACCAGCAGCGCTGAGCTTTCTTCCTGCACGCAGCCTGCTCCCTCTGAGCTGCTGCCTCAGTGTGCGCTTCTGTGACCTGACGGGACGGGTCCAGATGACTCAAAGTTCCTCCAAGCGGAGATGTCTGCTTTCGCTCACAGCTGAATCCTAGGAGCCCCTGGGAGCAGCCTCCAAGCAGAACGCAGACACTGTCTTCCCTGGGGAAGTTTAGACAACCAGGCTGGTGAGCAGACTTCTAGATTTGACGACGAGAAGCCTGAGCCGTGCAGGCTTTCTGCTGCTGACGGCCCAGAGCAGGCTGGCTTCCTGCTCAACAAGGTGGGGCCACCGACATGTCTTTTCTCTTAAAAAAGAATACCATGGTGATAGCGAGGATGTGGAGCAATTGAGATTTTTTTTTTTTTTTTTTTTTTTGCTGATTGGAATGCAAAATGTTACAACTGCTTTGAAAACAGGTTTGTAATTGCAGTTTCTTATAACTTTAAACACCTTACTCCACAGCCCAGCAATCCACCTTCAAGGTATTTACCCAGAGGAAGTGAAAAGAAGTTATGTTCACACACAAAACACTTATGTGTATGAATTTGTGGTGGTGGTTTTATTCATAATTGCCCAAAATTGGAAATAACACAAATTTTATTCAACCAATGACTGCATAAACAAACTGAAGTATATCCATAAAATGGACTTGTACTTGAAAATATAAACAAACTACGGATATGTGGAACGTGATGACACTTGGAAGTGTAATGCTAAAGATGACCAGGGAACTCTCTAAACCCAATCTCCCCCAAAAACAACAAAAATACCTGCAAAACAATACAGTTTGACCATTTTAGAATTCTAGAAATTAACTACAGGCAAGAACAAAGTGAAACCAGTTACTGAAGCTTGTAATACCAGTGGTTTTCAAAGCATGCGCTCTGAATGAAGAGACTCCCAAACAGGCTTTGTGTGAGCAACGTGGCTGTTTATTCACCTGGGTGCAGGTGGGCTGAGGCCAAAAAGGGCGTTAGCCAAGGGCAGTGGGATAGGAGTTGGTTTCATAGGTTTGGGGCGTGCAGTAGAAAGTTACAGAGTAAGATCAGTTACAGTGGTGGGGTCAAGGAGTACACATGACCATAAACTCAGTGACAATGGCGGGTGGGGTAAGAGTAGTTAAGATGGTAGGGTGGGGTGAGGGGCTTGTCTGAGGAAGCTTCTGGGCGATTAGGGACAATAGTGAAGGCAGGCCGGGGTGGGGGTAGGGGGATTGGGGGGTGGGAGACGATCTGCTGAGGCAACCAGGACTTCAGACTTTCAGGCTCCAGGCTTGTATATGGAGACCTGACACGTGGGTCTGTGGCATATTTCACTTCAGGCTATTCTCACACTCACTTGACTCCAGCTCAGAGGTGCAGTCATCGTGAAAAGCCAGTGCCCTTGCAGCCAAAAGAGGATTGACCATTGGCTTTCAAAGCTCTGTGGCTGGAAGAGAGGACAGTGAGTGTTCCCAACACACAGAAACGATACATGTTTGAGATGATGGATGTGCTAACTACCATGATCTGATCATTACACGTTGTATGTATAGAAACATCATTAACTATACCATAAATATATACAATCAGTATGTGTCAATTAAGAGTAATTTTTTTTTTTTTTTTTTGCCAGGCACAGTGGCTCATGCCTGCCATCCCAGCACTTTGAGAGACTGAGGCAGGAAAATTGCTTGAGCTCAGGAGTTTGGGACCAGCCCTGGCAACATAGCAAGATTCTGTCTCTTCAAAAAATGTTTAAGAATTAGCCAGACATGGTGGTATGTGCCTGTGGTCCCAGTTACTCAGGAGGCTGAGGTGCGAGGTCACTTGAGCCAAGGAGGTCGAGGCTGAAGTGAGCCGTGATCAGACCACTGCACTCCAGCCTGGGCAACAGAGTGAGACCCTGCCTCAAAAAAAATTAGAAAATTTAAAAAAGGCTTATACTCAGAGGACAGTAGTTTAACCCAACCAGAAGCTGCCTAGAAAATCTCTATTCCTGTGATGCTGCTGCTGTTTGATTTGTCTGTGAACTCAGCTCTGCAAATACAACTTCATGCCCAGGGCACCACTGAAAAACAGTAAGAATCTGCTGGTAACATCGAGGCTGCCTAAGGCTGTGATTTTAGTTGGGGCTAACAAGAGCCTGGCCGGAAATTGAAAAGGAAGACCTATAGAACTAGAAAGCCACAGGGAACTTTGAAGAGCCCCATATTCCGGAGGATCTAAATGACCCTATGCGAGCGGAGGGCTATATACATGTTCAAGAAAGACCTGGAGAAAGAGGAGGTCCTGTCACTCACTGCTGACCTTGAGGCCCTGCACAAGCAGAAAGTGGAAACTAGGGAGAGTTTTTAAACTGCCTGAAATTTGAAAGTGTGTACATTCGCACACAGATAACCTTAGCAAAGGATGGAGACCCAATGCTCAAGGCAGTTAAGAAAATTTGATCGATCACTTGCTGAGCAATAAATTGTATTGACAGAGGACTGAACCCTAGGCGGCCAGACTTAAAGATATAAACAAACAGATAAAAAGGTGGGGAAAAAGGAATTTCGTGGTTGCATAGTACAGGAAAGAGAGTTATGCCAGGAAAGCCACTAAACAAACAGGCAGCAAAAATCAAAACCCAACCAAGCAAAAAAAACAGAGAAAGACCCAGCAAGAACAATTCCTGGAAGGGGAGAAACTAATGACAGGGTCATTACAACATGTTATCTAAAATGTCCAGCTTTCAACAAACAATTGTGACATATGCAATAAAATGGGAGCATATAGCCCATTCAAAGGAAAAAGACCAACCAGCAGAAAATGTCTCTAAAGGGACCTAAATGTTAGATTTGGGAGACAAAGAATTTATATAAATATGTAAATTTGGGAACTTAAAAGTACAACACCTAAATTTAAAAATTCACTAGAGACCTCAACAATGAATTTGAACTCACATTAAGAAAGAATCAGAGGCCAAACATTTTAAAAGAATGAATTTACAAACTCTTTCAAAAAGCAGAAGAGGAGGAAACATTTCCCAAATTATGAGTATCGTGAGGCCAGTATTACCCTGATACTAAAACCAAAGAAAGAGATCACAAGAAGAGAAAACTACAGACCAGTATCTCTTATTAGGATGCACGCAAAATCCTTGACAAAATACTGGCAAACCATATCCAGCAACGTATGAAAATAGCTCCACACCATAACCAAGCGAGCTTTATCTCAGGAATTACAAAGTTAGTTTAACATACAAAAATTAATTAATACAATACACTATATCAATAGAATTAAAAACAAAAACTACACGATCATCTCTATGCAGACAAACTATAGGACAAAGCCCAGTAAACATGATGATGAAAACACACAGTAAACTTGGAACATAGATAATTTTTTCTGAAACTGACAAAGGGCATCTTAGAAAAACTCACAGCTAACATCACATTTAATGGCGAAAGACTAGATTCTTTCTCATAAGATCAAGACCAAGAGAAGATGTCTGCTTTCCTCATTTCTATTCAGCCTTGTATTGGGATTTCCAACCAGGGCAATTAGCAAGGAAAGAAAACACAAGACATTTAGTTTGGGAAAAAAGGGTAAAACTATCTCTATTTGCATATACATGTATACACACAAGATCGTGACATATGACCATGACATAATTATGACATAAGCATATATATGTATGATTATGAAGAACCCACTTTAAAAAACTATTAGAACTTATAAACAAATTCAGTAAGGTTTTAGGATATGAGACCAATGCATTAAAATCACTTGTGTTTCTCTACACTTGCAGCAAACAATCTAAAAATGAAATTAAGAAAATAATTGTATTTACAAAAGCATAGTAAGAATGAGATAAGTTTAACAAAAGAGTTGCAAATCTTATACTCAAAACCACAAAACGTTGAAATAAATTAATACAGCTCTAAATATATGGGAAACATCCTGTGTTCCTGTATTAAAAGACTTAATATTGTTAAGATGGCAACAGTCTCCAAATCGATCTGTGAATTCAGCACAATCCCTGTCAGAATCTCAGCTGACATTTTTTTTTGGAGAAACTGTCAAGTTGGTTCTAAAATTCATATGCAATTCAAGGAATTCAAAATAGCAAAAATACTCTTTAAAAAGAAGATCAAAGTAGAAAGACTCACACTTCCTGACTTCAAAACCTACTACAAAGCAAGAATAATTACTATAGTACAGTACTGGCAGAAGGATCGATAAATAGATTAATGGAGTAGAATTGAGAGTCCAGAAATAAACGCATGTTTCTATGGTAAACTGATTTTGACAAGAATCCAAGCCCACCTACTGGAAAAAGATGGTTTTTTGACAAACGGTGCCAAGAAAACTAGATATCCGGGTGAAAAAGAATGAAGTTGCACCCTTACCTTACACTGCATACAGAAGTTAACTCAAAATGGGCCAAATTTCGGAATGTAAAAACTGAAACTACAGAATTCTAGAAGGAAATAGAAGGGGTCATATCTTCATAACCTTTGATTTGTCAGTAGATCTCAGATATAACATCAAAAGCACAAGCAACCAGAGTGAAACCGTACACAGCAGACTTCATCAGAATTAATGTTTCTTTTTCTTCAAAGGACACTATCAAGAAAGAGAAAACTCAACCTACAGAATGGTAGAAAATAGTTGCAAAAAAAAAAAAATTGAAATAGCCAAAAGATGGAAACAATCCAAATGCCCATCAACTAATTAATGGATAAACAAAATGTGGTATATCCATATAATGGAATATTATTTGGCCATAAAAAGAAATTAAGTATTGATACATGCTATAATATATGTTAACCTTGAAAAAAGTATGGTAAGTAAGGAAAGCCAGTCAGAAGAGGCCACAAATTATATAATTCTATTTATATGAAATGTCCACAATTAGAGAATGTATAGAGACAGATAGTACATTAGTAGTTGCTTAGGCCTGGGAGGAAGAACATATGGAAAGTAGGAGGATGATAGTTAAAGAATGCAAGTTTCTTTCTGAAGTAATAAAAATGTTCTGAAGACTGTACTTTCAGGGATTATTTCTATAGTTCATTACTAGAGAAGTTTCTCTGAATGTGTAGAGCACCAGAAACCACGAGGAGGAGGCACAGAGTTCTCTCCTGAGCATCAAGCTGGCGTTTAGTGTTGCTTTGCAGCAGCTGCCGTTTGCCATTGCTGATTGTTCTTCTCTTCTTCTGGGAGAGTAAGAGAAAGAGAATGCAGTCTGTGTGGTTCTTGTTTTTACAAAAAAAAAAAAAAAAAAGTTCTGAAGTTTATTGTGATGCTGGTTGCACTTATTTGTAAATATATTAAAGACCACTGAACTTTATAAATGGATACATTTTGTATTATGTGAAGTATATCTCAATAAAACTATTTTTTAAAGGATGGATGTAGATGTGTGGTGTTATTTCTGAGGCCTCTGTTCTGTTCCATTGGTCTATATATCTCTTTTTATACCAGCACCATGCTGTTTTGGTTACTGTAGCCTTGTAGTATAGTTTGAAGTCAGGTAGTATGATGCCTCCAGTTTTGCTCTTTTTGCTTAGGACGGTCTTGGCTATACAGGCTCTTTTTTGGTTCCACATAAATGTAAAGTAGTTTTTTCTAATTCTATCAAGAAAGTCAATGGTAGCTTGATAGGAATAGCATTGAATCTAAAAATTACTTTGGGCAGTATGGCCATTTTTGCTATATTGATTTTTCCTACCCATGAGCATGGAATGTTTTTCAATTTGTTTGTGTCCTCTCTTATTTCCTTGAACAGTGGTTTGTAGTTCTCCTTGAAAATGTCCTTCACATCCCTTGTAAGTTGTATTCCTAGGTATCTTATTCTCTTTGTAGCCATTTTGAATGGGAGTTCACTCATGATTTGGTTCTCTATGTGTCTATAACTGGTATATAGGAATGCTTGTGATTTCTGCACATTGATTTTGTATCCTGAGACTCTGCTGAAGTTGCTCATCGCTTTAAGGAGATTTTGGGCTGAGACAATGGGGTTTTCTAAATATATAATCATCTGCAAACAAAGACAATTTGACTTCCTCTCTTCCTATTTGAATACCCTTTATTTCTTTCTCTTGCCTGGTTTCCCTGGCCAGAACTTCCAATACTATGTTGAATAGGAGTGGTGAGAGAGGACATCCTTGTCATGTGCCAGTTTTCAGAGGTAATGCTTCCAGCTTTTGCCCATTCAGTATGATACTGGCAGTGGGTTTGTCATAAATAGCTCTTATTCTTTTGAGATACCTTCCATCAATACCTAGCTTATTGAGAGGTTTTAGCATGAAGAGGTATTGAATTTTATTGAAGGCCTTTTCTTCATGTATTGAAATAATTGTGTGGTTTTGTCATTAGTTCTGTTTATGTGATGGATTACGTTTATTGATTTACATATGTTGAACCACCCTTGCATCCCAGGGTTAAAGCTGACTTGATCATAGTGGATAAGCTTTTTGATGTGCTGCTGGATTCAGTTTGCCAGTATTTTATTGAGGATTTTTTGCATCAATGTTCATCAGGGATATTGGCTTGAAATTTTCTTTTTTTGTTGTGTCTCTGCCAGGTTTTGGTATCAGAAGGATGCTGGCCTCATAAAATGAGTTAGGGAGGAGTCCCTCTTTTTCTACTGTTTAAAATAGTTTCAAGAAGGAATGGTACCAGCTCCTCTTTGTACCTCTGGTAGAAGGTACAAAGAATCAGCTGTGAATCCTTGGCTGTGAATCCATCTGGCCCTGGGCTTTTTTTGGTTGATAGGCTATTAATTACTGCCTTAATTTTAGAACTTGTTATTGGTCTATTGAGGGATTCAACTTCTTCCTGGTTTAGTCTTCAGAGGGTGTATATGTCCAGGAATTTACCCATTTCTTCTAGATTTTCTAGTTTATTTAAGTAGAGGTGTTTATAGTATTCTCTGATGGCAGTTAGTATTTCTGTGGGATCAGTGGTGATTTCCCCTTTATCAACCATCTGATCTTTGACAAACCTGACAAAAACAAGCAATGGGCAAAGAATTCCCTATTTAATAAATGGTGTTGGAAAAACTGGCTAGCCATATGTAGAAAACTGAAACTGGACCCCTTCCTTATATCTTATACAAAAATTAACTCAAGGTGGATTAAAGACTTAAATGTAATACCTAAAACCATAAAAACCCTAGAAGAAAACCTAGGCACTACCATTCAGGACATAGGCATGGGCAAAAACTTCATGACTAAAACACCAAAAGCAATGGCAACAAAAGCCAAAATTGACAAATGGGATCCAACTAAAGAGCTTCTGCATAGCAAAAGAAACTATCATCAGAGTGAACAGGCAACCTACAGAATGGGAGAGAAATTGTACAATCTATCCAACTGACAAAGGGCTAATATCCAGAATCTACAAAGAACTTAAACAAATTTACAAGAAAAAAACCAAACAACTCCATCAAAAAAGTGAGCGAAGGGTATGAACAGACACTTCTCAAAAGAAGACATTTATGCAGCCAACAAACATAAAAAAAAAAAAAAGCTCATCATCACTGGTCATTAGAGAAATGCAAATAAAAACCACAATGAGATACCATTTGATGCCAGTTAGAATGGTAATCATTAAAAAGTCAGGAAATAACAGATGCTGGAGAAGATGTAGAGAAATAGGAATGCTTTTACATTGTGGGTGGGCATGTACATTAGTTCAACCATTGTGGAAGACAGTGTGGTGATTCCTCAAGGGTCTAGAACCAGAAATATCATTTGACCCAGCAATCTCATTACTGAGTATATACCCAAAGGATTATAAATCATTCTACTATAAAGACACATGCACACGTATGTTTATTGCAGCAATGTTCACAATAGCAAAGACTTGGAAACAACCCAAATGCCCACCATTAATAGACTGGATAAAGAAAATACGACACATATACACCATGGAATCCTATATAGCCATAAAAAAAAGAGTGAGTTATTGTCCTTTGCAGGAAGATGGATGAAGCTGGAAACCATCATTCTCAGTAAACTAACACAGGAACAGAAAACCAAACACCACATGTTCTCACTTATAGATGGGAGTTGAACAATGAGAATACATGGACACAGGGAGAAGAACATCACACACCGGGGCCTGTGGGGGGCGGGGGCAGGGCTAGGGGAGGGATAGCATTAGGAGAAATACCTAATGTAGATGATGGGTTGATGGGTGCAGCAAATCACCAAGTCATGTGTATACCTATGTAACAAACCTGCACATTCTATACATGTAGACAAGAACTTAAAGTATAACAAAAAATAAATAAATAAAAAGGATGGAATGATCAACTGTTTTGAATGCTACTCAGATGAAAAGTAAAATAGTATTGTTGACCATTAAATCTGACTGCCTGGAGTCAAGTTCTCTCTCCTTCCTCTCTCCCTCCTCTCTCATTCTCTCTCTCTCTCTCTCAGTGGTGGCAGATAGAGAGAAAAAGGAAATTGGTAAACTTAAAAATAGATCAATAGAGATCACTGAGTATAGGGAACAGAAGAAAAACAGATGAAGATAAAGTGGACAGAGTCTCAGATATCTGTAAAAATCATCCCATGTACTAACATACACATAACGGGAGCTCCCAAATGAAAAAGAGAATGAGGCAGTTGAAAAAATGGAAGAAATAATAACTAAAAGATTCCCAAGTTGGGTGAAAAGCATTAATATGCACATCCAAGAGACTTCACAAAGATTCAACTGAAAGGGATCCATACCTAACCACATAGTCAAACTGGTAAAAGTCAAAGGCAAAAAGAACATATTGAAAGCAGCAAGAGAAAACTACTTACAAAGAACAATGGTTTTCAAATAAGACTAACCATTGACTTCTCCTCAGAAACAGTGGAGACCAGGAAAAAAATGACATAACATCTGAAAGGGTTAATAGCAAAGACTCAACCAATAGTTTCATATCTAGCAAAACTATCCCGAAAAATAAAGAAAAGATAAATAAAAACTGAGAAAAACCTATAACCATAATATCAGCCATATGAAAAATACTATAGGAATTCTTCAGGCTGAAAAGAAAGGGCATTAGATAGCAACTCAGATCTATATAAAGAAACAAAGAGCAGTGGTAAATGTAACTATATGGGTAAATCCAAGAAACAATATAAATGTATCTCTGTAATTTTTTTCTCCTCTCTAATTTAAAAGCAAACTTTACAAAATAATAATTATAAATCTATGTTGATCAGAAAGCAATGTATATGGTTGTATTTTGTATGACAATAACAACATAAAAGAGTGAAGAAGACACAGAACTATAGGAAAGCCAAGATTTTGTGTAGTATTAAAATTAACTGTGTATTAATCTGGACTAAACTGTTATAAGTAAAGATAATAATTGTAATCTCCATACAACCATGAAAAAAATAACTCAAAATAGTACACTAGAAAATATCCATTTAAAACAAAATAAGTCAGTAATGGTGGAAAATAAGAACAAAAAGGGCATAAGACATAGGAAACAGACAGCAAAATGATGAACATATCCTACCTTATCAATAATGACGTGACCTGTGCAGCAAACCACCATGGCACATGATTACCTACGTAACAAACCTGCACATCCTGCACATGTACCCCAAACTTAAAATAAAAATTCAAGAAAATAGTAATAATAATGAAGTGAAACATCATATCAATTGGATTAAAACTTTAATTAAAATACAAGGATTGACAGAATGAATAAAAAGTACGATCCAACTATATGCAATCTATAAGAGAAACAATGTAGATGCAAAGACACAAACAGGCAGAAAATGTTGATAAATGGAAACAGATGTACCATGAAAACATAAACACAGAGTTAGAGTGGCTATATTAATATCAGACAAAATGCATTTTAAGACAAAACATTACTAGAAACAGAAATGACATTTTATAATGATAAAAGTGTCCATCCATCAAGAGGAAATAGCAATCACAAACGTGTGCACCTAACAATGTAGTCTTAATAGACATAAAGACAAAACTCAAAATTAAAGATTGAAATAGGCAATTCGACTAACATAGAGGCGTCAGTGCCTCACTTTCACCAACATATGGAACAGCAACACAAAATAAGGAAAAAGAAGACTAGAATAACACTGTGAACCAACTAGACCCAACAGAAATCTGTAGAACATTCCACTCAACATCAGCAGAATATGCAATCTTCTCAAGGGCACACAGGACTTTCCTCCAGGATAGACCATATGTTAGGCCATGAAACCAGTCTCAATAAATTTAAAAGGGCAGAGATCATCAAAGTATGTTCTCTGACCGCATGGGGTGAACTTAGAAGTCGACGACAGAAGGAAATTTGGGAAATTTACACATATGTGAAATTAAGCAACATACTCCTACATAACAATGGATCAAAGAGTGAATTGCAGGGGAAATTAGAAGGTAGGTTGATAGGAATGCAAACAAAAACACAAGATACCAAAAGTATGGTATGTAGGGAAGTAGTGCTCAGAGGAAAATGTATGCTTACTTGAAAAATGCCTACATTAAGAAGAAAAGAGAAATGTCAAATCCACAGCCTAAACCTCCACCTTAAAAAACTAGAAAAAACAATGCAAACTCAACCCCGACCAGTAAAAGGAGAGTGCAAAGTGGGAATTAACAAAAAATAATAGAAAAATGATAGAGAAGATTAAAAAGACAAAGTCAGTTCTTTGAAAAGATTAACAAAATTGACACACCTTTTGTAGACTAAGAGCAAAAGAGAAAACTCAAATTACTAAAATGAGGAGAAAGGGGACATTACTACCAATGTTATAGAAATAAAATGTATTATAATAGACTATTGGGACCAAAAAATTAGATAATATAAATTCAATTATTTTCTATAAAGATACAAATGACCAAAACCGAAGAAATAGAAAATCTGAATATGTTAATACCTATGATAAATAAAGAGACTTCGTTAGTAATCTGGAAACTTCCCATAAAGAAAAGCCAATGTCCAGCTGGTCTCATTGGTAAACTCTAGCAAATGTTTGGAGAAAAGTTAACACTAGTCCAAAGCAAACCAGAAAAGTGAAAATGTGAGAACACTTTCCAACTCACACTATGCAGCCAACATTGTCCTGATACCAAATCACACAAAGACAGCAAAAGAAAAGGAAATCAATATTCCTTGTGACTATGGCTGCAAATATTTTCAACCAAATGCAAGCAAACTGAATCCAGTAGCATATAAATAAAAATAACTACACACCATGACCAAGTGGGATTTATTTCTGGAAAAGCTGGTCAACCAAAAGTAAATTAATAAAATATATCATATCAATAGAAGAAAGGATAAAAATTGTACAATCATCTCAATCAATGCTGAAAAAGCATATGACCAAATCCAGTACTTTTCCTGATTAAAAAGTAAACACTTCCAGTGTAATTGGAATAGAAAGAAACTTTCCCGACTTGATAAAGAGTAGCTAGTAAAAATCTACAGCAAAGGTCAAACTTAATGGTGAAAAATTATGTTTTCCTCCTAAGGTCAAGTAGCGAGACAAGAATGCCTGCTTTCATCACTTCTACCCAATATTGTCTTGGAGGTTCTAGCCAGAGAAATGTAGTAAGAACAAGAAATAAAAGACGTCCAAATTGCAAAGGAAGAGGTAAAATTATCTCTGGTTGCAGGTAACATGACCTTTTGCATAGATAACCCTAAAGAATCCACACCAAAAAAATCCTATATAACTAATAAACAAATTCAGCAAAGTTACAGAGTCAACATACAAAAGTCAGTTTTATTTCTATACACTAGCAATAAATAATTTGAAATAAAAATTTAAGAACACAATACTTTCACATTATCATCAGAAACATAAAATACTTCAGAGTAAATTTAACAAAGAACTACAAGGTTTCATATACTGAAAATGAGAAAACATTGTTTATGGAAATCAAAGAATTATTTAAATGGAGATACGTTCCTTGTTTGTGAATTGGAGGACTCAACATTGTTAAATGACAATTCTCCTCAAATTTATCTACAGTTTTAACAGAATCCTTATTGCAATTCCAAAAGAATTTTCTTCACCAGAAACTGTGAAGCTGATCTTAAAAATTATATGGAAATACAAAAGACTCAGAATGACCACAGCAATCTTTGCTTGTTGTTTTTGTTTTTGTTTTGAGGTGGAATTTTCCTCTTTTGCCTAGGCTGAAGTGCACTGGTGCAATCTCGGCTCACTGCAACCTCTGCCTCCTGAGTTCCAGCAATTCTCCTGCCTTGGCTTCATAAGTGGCTGGGATTACAGACATGTGCCACCATGCCCGGCTAATTTTTGTATTTTTAGTAGAGACTGGGTTTTGCCATGTTGACCAGGCTGGTCTTGAACTCCTGACCTCAAGTGATCCACCCACCTTGATCTCCCAAAGTGCTGAGATTACAGGTGTGAGCCACTGTACCTGGCCACAGCAATCTTGAGTGAGAACAGAGTTGGAGGATATTGTATTAGTCAGCTAGGGCTGCACTAACAAAATATCCCAGGCTAGGTGACTTAAAACAACAGAAATGTGTTCTCCCACAGTTTTGAAGAAGTCTGGAATTCAGATGTCAGCAGGGCTGCACTCCTATCAGGGGCTCAGTGGAGATTCTCTCTCTGTTCCCTTCCAGCTTCTGGGCTTCTGGTGGCTCTTGGCATTCCTTGGCTGTGGCCACATCACCCTTCTCTCTGCCTGCAGCCTGGCATGCTCTTCTCCTCGGCTCTCTCCTCTGTGTGTCTCTTATAGGAACATTTTTATTAGATTTTAGAGCCCACTCTGACAATACAGCACCATCTCATCTTAAAATCCTTCACTTAATTGCACCTGCAAAGAACCTTTTTCCAAATAAGATTGAATCCACAGTTTCCAGGGATTAGGGTGTGGACATATCTTCTTGGGGGCCACCAATCTACTGTAGAGGGTGTCACATCCCAACTTCACAACTTACTGTAAAGCTGCACCTGTCAAGGCAATAAGACACTGTCGTAAAGATAGACATATAGATCAGCAGAACAGAATTTGAGAGTCCAGATACAAATCCTTATATTTATGGCCAATTGACTTTTAACAAAGATGCTAAGGCAATTCATTGCCAAAACCTTTCCAACGAATGGTTCTGAGATAACTGGATGTACATGCAAACAAATGCTCTTGGGCCCTTACCTCACACCACACACATACACTGCTCCTGTTTGCGGCTCGATGGGGCTCATGCTGGAAGTCTGAGGGCTTCTCTGTTGTCCTGATCCAGTCTCAGTCTGGGGCAGGTTCTTTGCACCTGGTCTCAGGGGCGAGACTTGCCTGCCCGCCTACTGTCTGTGGTTGGTCTGTTGGGGAGCTCCCTGCACCTCCTAAGCAGTTGCAGCTTCTGTTTAGTATCAGGGTCAGATCCAGCATGGCCCAAGCTGCGTTTTCACTTTATGCCAAGGGCAAAGTGTTTTTTCTTGTGCCCTTCTCTCCAGGAAGAATGGACTTTTGCCTGTGCCCTGGGGTTGCAGATTTCACTACCCCTCCACCAGCAGGCTAAGACTTTTGCTTCTTAAGATTGAAGGGGCCAGGCGTGGTGACTCACACCTGTAATCCCAGCACTTTGGGAGGCCGAGGTGGGTGGATCAAGAGGTCAGGAGTTCGAGACTAGCCTGGCCAACATAGGGAAACCCCGTCTCTACTAAAAATACAAAAAATTAGCTGGGCATGGTGGCACCTGCCTGTAATCACAGCTACTAGGGAGGCTGAGGCAGGAGAATCGCTTGAACCCAAGAGGCGGAGGTTGCAGTGACCCTAGATTGCGCCACCACACTCCAGCCTGGGCAACAGTGCAAGATTCTGTCTTAAAAAAAAGAAAAAGAAAATTGAAGGGTCTGGGGACATAGGCAGTCATTAATGCCCATGCCAAATCGGGGAAGCTGTTAGTTATCCGTGAAGTCCAGGTCAGTCGGGGCCAACTGTTGCAGAAGCCACGGTTTAGATCATAGCTGAAGACGGCCATGTGGCCTCCTGCAAGTCTAACTCCCATCGGTTTGCTTCCTGGGCTGCTGTAGATTTGTGTTGGTTTCCTGGGCAGGCTGTATATCAGGGTTCTGCTTTCACCCATGGCCTGGCCGTCGTCTGTTGATATATTCAGTCTTCCGTGGAGAACACAGGGCTGTGTTCTCCAGCAGGACAGGATAAAGTCTCTGGGATGCTGTGCTCCTTCTGGATGAGGCCACGTATTAAGGCAGGTCTGTGGCTTAAGGCCATGGGCTCCCTCAGGACAGGGTCATGGTGTTAGCGCTGTAACTGCTGGCAGGAGAGGGTTAGCACAACTGTAGCGCTGGGAGATGCCCCAGAACAAGACCAAGTACACCGGGGCCTCAGGGCCTCAGGGCCGTGCGCTCCCGCAGATGGGGTCCCAGCTTCCAGCTCTGGACAGACTCTGGACAGGAGCTGGGGCTGTGAGTTCCTTTTGGACGCGCAATTCTCTCAGGACAGGGGCCAGGCCTTTGGCACAGTGAACTCCCCAGGGGCACAAGCCCAGTCCTGTGTCCCCAGCAGTGGCTTTGCCGGATTCTTGAAGGTTTCCAGAAGGAAGGGGCTGGCTGCACAGGTGGGGGCTGGGCGGGACCTGTCCCCGAAGGCTGCTGAGTGGCCGGACAGTGAGCAGAAGCACAGGTCCCACTATCACTCCACAGTCTCTTCCCAAGTCTGAATCAGGGACATGCGTCAAATCTCCTGTTTGGGTTCCAGTGCTTCGCACTTGGCAAGGATGTATGTGGATCCCATACATTCCAAACAAACCCGCCTGCAGGCTGAGGCTGGGAAGGATCTTTCTTCCACAGGCGCCGGGACCATCAGTGCACAGAAAGCAGCTTCCCTTGGCGCACTCATCACCACTCTGGCATGTTGCCTCCACCCTTGCCAAGAGCTGCCCGATGGTTGCCTGTCACTCTGTCATTCACCCACGACCGGTGGCACTAGCCAGGACATAGAGGCAGGAGATGCAGATTCTCTGAGCATGGACACACCTGGCCCCAAAAGTCCCCATCTCGGTCTCCCATCAGCCCCCATTTCAGTCACACTGACTTGTGCTCCAGTTGCACTCACCATTCCTTTGCATGAGCAGGTCCTTCTTCCGATGGGGCTGCGTGTCCCCTCTTAGCCCCTGGTAGAGTACCATGTGTCCTGAAATCCTTGGCCCCAGAAAGAGCCACACGTGTGAGTTCACAGAGCACAGTCATTGTAATGTTCCTTCTCACAGAGTGAGTGGTCCCTCCTATAAGTGTTCTCGGCATCTTGTAGTCAGAGAACCTCTCTGAACCTCTGTTTCTTCTTCTGTGGAATTAAGTCATCATGGCACCTACTGAAAATATGGGACTAGGGTAAGGCAAATGAAGCACTTATTGGAGGTACCCCTTTAGTGGGGGGTGGGGGAGGCTGAGGGTTTACATGCAAAAAAACTCGGTAATTGAGATAAACAACATTTTAGTACAATCTATTTAAAAATCAAAATTAATGCAAAGATATCCACGATACAAGATCAAAATTGGACATAGAGAATCTCAGTAATTGAGATAAATAATATTTAGCACAATCCATTTAAAAATCAAAATTAACTCGAAGATGTCCATGATTAACAAAAGATCAAAATTGTGAATAGAGGCAGGAAAGACGGGATTCATATTTCTGCGGTTTCCTTCGGCTTCCGGAAACTGCTCAGTAACTGTGAAATAAATCAAGGACCTCAGATTGGAGGACTCTTCAAAGTTATCTTAGCAAACCTCCTGGTTGAACATGAGGGTAACAACAGCCCAGGGATGGGGCTAACTCCAAGTCAGTGACAGGGCGGAGCGGGGCGCCGGGTCCTGGACTCACCCAGGGCTCTCTCTGGGGTCTGCATGTAGACTGCCTTACCTCTGAGGGAAACTTCGCTAACCTCAGCCAGCGGCCCCACCGATGTTCCGGGCGGCGCTGGTCAAGGGAGGCCGGCCCTCTCTCCAGGTGTCCTGCAAACGGACCTCTTTTGCAAAGTGACCCAAGTCCCCTCCCGCTGCAAGAATCTAGCCCCATCGTTTCCCCGTTCCACTCCATTTCCCTCTGGCTGTTCAGTTCCAACATAATTCGTGCTGTTTGTTTATTCTAGTGGGTTCTCTCCATTCCTTTCTACTTCCTAGTCTAGCACACTCTATTTTATCAACTTTGGCTTATTTTGTTCATTTATTCCATCCCGTCTTACGGTTTCCATTCTAGTGTATCCATTCCATTGCTTTCTATTTTATTTACTGTATGCATTCCGTCCTCTGGGCCCCCGCCCCACCGGGCTCCGGCACCAGCTCCCCTGCAGGCCTCCCGCGTGGGTGCTCAAGGGCACAGCGGAAACATCCATGTCTGGAAGCCTGCCTCCCGGGGGCCGCTCGCACCTTCCTGGCAAATGCCCACATGGGCTCACGCTTTATGGTTGGGGCTTGAAAAAAAAAAAAAAAAGTCAACAAATGTGAAGGCAAAGCGAGACCTGTCTTTCATCGGATAGCTCCCAGACCCGTTTCTGATCCGCTTCTCATCATCGGAGGTGTCTGCCAGATGTCAGCTGCAAACGTTCGCCTCTGCACCTGCCACCAGCTTCCGGGCACCCGCCGCCCTGGGACTGTGCTGCAGCCAGGGTTGGGAGGGACCCTCGGGCTTCATCCCACCTTGGCGCTTCCTCAAGAAGAACGTTCTTGAGGTGGCGGCTTGAGCTTCTCTCTTACCTGCCTTTGCCTTGCACACTTCCAGAACTGTCAGTAAATCGTAGGCAAGCCCACACGTATGCATGCAGAATCACACAGTATCTCAATTGCACAACCCGGCCCAGCTCCCTTAGCACCAGGCTCTGTCACAGAGATGAGGGCGCCCATTGGGCATTAAGTGAAATCTAGAGTTTGCTGCTTTCTCTTTCCTTTCTGGTTGAAAAAAAAAATTCTCTTGGAAATCAATGGTAATGATCTGTATTCTAGACCTTTCTCTTTGATCGACAGGTATAGGTGGATATTTTCCCGAAAGGGTTATTTAGTATTGTTCTGCAGTGACTGTTTCACTCCCGAACCTGTTGTCAGGTTGGCACAGATAGACGCATCACATTTTTGTTGGCTGTGTAATATTTCATTGTGTGAAGTATTATTTTTGTTTCGTGATTTCTCTGCTGAAGAACTTTAATTTTTGCTTTTATAAATAATGTCGCAGCAAACATTCTTGATCACAGGTCTTCCCATACGCATCTGTGTGATTATTCTTATTGAGTGGATTCTTAGAAACACTGTTGTTTGGTGAAGGAATACCCATGTTTTAAAATATCTTAGGTACTGCAGATTGTCCTTCAATTTGTCCTTTTAGTCAGTCTTCTCTCCATGAGCTGGAGTGATCTTTGTAAAATGAATTTGGTCATGCCATCTCCCAGCATTAAAAACAAACAAGAAAAAACTCTCTGGAATTGTGGTGACTTTGTGCCCCAGAGAAACCTGGGCTGTTGGACCAGGCTGCAAATGTCAGCTACCTACAGGTGTCAGGGGACTGTCCAGGTGGGGTGACCCTGGGTTTCATCAGAAATGAAAGCTCCTTTCCTCTGCCCCAAGTTCACCTCCCAAGCCTGTCTGAAACCTGCTGGTCAGATACAGGTTCCAGAGACGTTCAAGTGGGGGCCCCTGGAGCCCTGGCTGAGGCCAGGCCTGAACCGAAGGCCTCAAAGATGACAGCAGTGGGCTGGAGACGCGAAGGCTGCTGGAGCTTTAGCGTCCTTTTCTCGTCCTTTTCAGTGAAGGGAAAGTACCTACCCTGGATGGTTTTCACTGAACAAGAAAGAACCACGAACTTGTTTTGTAAATGCCAGAAGGTGGTCTGATCACACAGCCTTCTTATGGAGCACATAAAATGTGATCATTCTTACGGCATAAAATAACAATTTGAGCCATTCGTTGCACACTGCCTGTAGCTTCCATGCTGGCGTGCACATCCCTTTCCCTTCCGTTTGTTCTATGTAGCTATTCCATCCCACTGGGTTCACACCCTCTCCCTTTCATGAGTGATAGCCCCAGAGTCTGAGGACAGGGTGTGGGGGGCCCTTGGGTGAGCTTTCGAGGCACAGTGCCTGGAGGGAACATCTGGCTGAGCAGGGGGGTGGGGGGCTGCCCTGTGGAGAGACACAAGCCAGGTTTGTCTCCAGGGAGGTGAGAGGGCAGAGATACCCAGCGGTCATGGGTCAGTCCCTGCCAGCCTGTGCTGTGTCGACCAGACCCACTGTGCGGGGAGCTGGGAGATGCTGCCCGGGGAATCCGAGTTTCTCCCAGATGGTGGTGTCTGAGCTCACCCTACACAGCAGGCGGAGTTGTCACAGGCACAGCCAGGAGAGCCGTCACCCACCCTTCAGACAGGAAGCCGTCACCCACCTCTCCTCGCTGAGGAGAGGTAGCTGGGTAGAGCCCCACACGGCTGCCTAGCCAGGGGCCTTGTTTGGAGTCAGAGCTGGCAGGACCCGCAGGGCTTGCTGGCGGCAGGAACCCCTCCCAGGCCCCCTGCAGACCTGCAATGAGGACTGGGGTTTCCCACCTCAAGCCTTGACTCCATCTACAGAGGTCCCATGTGGGCCTCAAATGCCTGTCTTAGGTTCCACAGAAGATGCCAGCCAGGATGCAGGGACCCACCCCGAGCCTGGCAAGGAGCCACAAGGGGCTGAATCACAGTCACGCAGACTCAGGCCCTGGCGCAGGGTCTGGTCCAGAATGGAAGTCCCACGAACAAGGCGGCTCCCTGACTTGCTGTCCTCTTGGGCACACAGCGGGCAGTAAGTGCCAGGCTCGGTGTGGACCAGCGCATCTGGGGCACAGCGCATCGGGGGCATGGGGAGTCCTGGGGCGTCCTGACCCTGCGGCACCTGCCCTGGCCCAGGAAGCCTGTCTCCTTCTGGCTCAGAAAGAGCGTGCTGCCAGAAAGAGCTTTGGACAAGGAGCTCCTGGGGACAGCGGCCAGGCCTGTGACCGGCCATCCTTGCCAACATGATTAGCAGAACAGTGCCTGCAGGGGATAGGAATTGGTTGAGCCTCCTGGTGGGAATATCCAATTTTCACCTGAGCAAAAGTAGGAGGAGGGAGGAGGAGATGCTACTTCCTGAGGGCCCTGTGCCGCCTTCTTATCTCAGCACTGCCCACCTCCCAGCCCAGCCGAGCAGAGAGCACTGGCCGCCGCGGCTGGTCCTGTGGCTCCTGGAGGCACACACCGTGTGCTCTGTGGGTCCCAGTTTCTGTGTCTGAAAATGCAGGAGGTGCATGAACGTCTGAGTTCTGAAATCTGACTCGAAGCCCAAAGGCCTGCTCTGAGCTGAGCGTATCAGCCACTCAGCAAAACCCCTGGGGCACCTGCTCTGTCCCAGGTGCTGGGGCTCTGATATGAGGCCAGTCTGGCGGGGGTTTGAGTCTCACGGGAGTGGGTTGCTCTGAGTGATCAGAGATTCAGAGGGCAGGGGACGGGGACCTAGTGCAGGCTGCAGTGGGAGCTCTGACAAGGGGCATCTGGCTCAGGCCAGAGGCTGTCACTTATTCATTCAACAAACATGGACTGAGTGTTTTCTATGCATCAAGCTTTCTAGGCAAGCAGCAGCAGCGGACAGGTCCTTGGCTTCCAGGAGCTGGCACTGTAGCAGGTGGGAGGCAAGAGGGGAGCAAACACATGAACAAGTTAGGTAGCGTCAGGCCGTGATTGTGCTGCGACCATGACAAAATTAGGACTGGGCAAGTGGGTGTGTCCAGGGCTGGTGGGGATGGGGTCCCTCTAGCTGGGGGGTCAGGAGGAGGGGCTCGCTGAGGAGAGGTAGCTGGGTAGAGCCCCACATGGCTGCCCAGCCAGGGGCCTTGTTTGGAGTCAGGGCTGGCAGGACCCGCAGGGCTTGCTGGCGGCAGGGACCGGACTGGCCGGGAGGCGCCTGGGCTCTGGTCTGAGCATGGGGGTGGAATGGCGCTGCTGGGGGCCGAGGCCAGAGAGCCGGGGAGCAGCAGGCACGTGGAGGGGTCTCTGCTCTGGCCTCTCAAGTCTGGAACGTGGTGATTTGGGAATTTGGAGGTTTGGTCCTCCTCCCTTCAGTGTGTGGGCTGGACATGGGAACTCGAGTCCAGCAAATCGCAGCCCCTGTGTGGGACACTCAGCACCAAGTGCGCTGTCCCCCTCCCCGGCTCTAGACGGCCTGGTGGTGTCCCTGTCCCTCTCTCTCTCTCTCTCATGTTCTCTCTCTCTCTCTCTCTCTCTCTCTCTCATTCTCTCCCTCTCTCTCTGTCTCCTTCTCTCTCACCTCTCTCTCTCTGTGTCCTTCTCTCTCACCCTCTCTCTCTCTCTGTCCTTCTCTTTCTCACCCTCTCTTTCTATCTTTCTCTCTCACCCTCTCTCTCTGTCCTTCTCTCTCACCCTCTCTCTCTGTCCTTCTCTCTCACCCTCTCTCTCTCTCTGTCCTTCTCTCTCACTCTCTCTCTCTCTGTCCTTCTCTCTCACTCTCTCTCTCTCTCTGTGTCCTTCTCTCTCACCCTCTCTCTCTCTCTCTGTCCTTCTCTCTCACCCTCTCTCTCTGTCCTTCTCTCTCACCCTCTCTCTCTGTGTGTCCTTCCCTCTCACTCTCTCTCTGTCTCCTTCTCTCTCACCCTCTCTCTCTCTGTCCTTCTCTCTCACTCTCTCTCTCTCTCTGTCCTTCTCTCTCACCCTCTCTCTCTGTCCTTCTCTCTCACCCTCTCTCTCTGTCTGTCTCTCTCACCCACTCTCTCTGTGTCTCCTTCTCTCTCACTCTCTCTCTGGCTCGTGGTGTCTCAGCCTGTCTCTCTCTGTCCTTCTGTCTCACCGGGG